>JAMAJV010000017.1:490484-747970 GCA_023628835.1 Sordariomycetes sp. S4602
AAATTTGCCCCGCGCCCCCCCGGGGGGGCGGGGGGGGCCCCCCCCCCCCCCCCCCCCGCGTACTGCACAGCCAACACACGGGCCTGATAGGACGCTGCTCGCGAGAGCTCCATCGCTAGCAGAGCGCCACCCCGTTGGAATAGGCGGGCATCATAATCGCCAGCTCTTGAGCTTGGAAGCTCCGAGATTACCCTTCATGAGCTCTTGCACAGCTCCTTTATGCAGGGTACTTTGCATTCGGGGCGATCGACTGCACCACACAGAGGCGGCAACCAAGACGACGCAATGTGCAGGCCCGAAACTCGGACATGCCGCAGGGAAGCTCCCGGCTCGAGGAATTACGAGATCAGCAGCCGTCCGTGCGAGAAAGACGCAACCGGGGAAAGGAGGGAGCTGATGCCGGCAGGGCGGGCTCCATGTCTCTCTGGCCGACAGGCAGAGAACACAAGTGCGCGCGAAGCCATCATTACCGAGCGAGCTGGGGCCAGGCACTTTTCTCGGGCATCACGGAGCTCGGCTCGAATGTTAGTGCCGCTAGTTTTATTGTCAGGCGCCAGCTACCTGGCATGAGATTGAGATAATTTACGAGACGGCAGTCCCGCTTGTCACCTGGGTATGGACCAACGTCAGAGCACGGTCAGAGTCCTTTGTTCTTTGGTTTTTGTTTCCCGATCCGCTCTCTCTACCGCACGGAGCAGGCGTGGCCCGAAGGTCTGGTTTTGGTACGCGGTACATGAGAGGTCCCAGCCCTTGCATTTGGGTGCATGTGGTGTTTGGACGACCCACAGCACACGTTTTAGGGGTCTCCGTTTTGGGAAGGCGGCTTGTTTCAGGCCAGCCTCGGACGAAAACGACCTGGACCAGACACGCCGCGGGCCTGCGAGATATTCCCCGATGTTTTTCGCGCCGCAGGTGAGGAGGGGGGCTGTCTTGGTATAGGGGGGCACGGGGGGACTTTGAGACGGGAGATGGGTCAAGTTGATTGCTCGACGGGGCGGTGCGGTTCATTCTCGTACTAGTACTCGGTATGCCTGTGAGAGCAAACGCAGGGAGACGACCCCCCCTTCTGAGGATCGATACGGACAGACAATCTGCTTCTCCAGAGGTACTCCCGTCCAGAGAGGCACGGAATAGACCCGGCCGCGCTCGTTGTGACGCAATGTGGGCCCCGTCGAAACAGATCATTCTTCACCGGCCGCACCTCGCTTCCACCCGTCCCTCCTACACACACTCACACTCACGCTCGGGTCAGTTTTGGCCCCCGAGCCTTGGGTGGATCCCAGAGACGGCAGCCAAAACCCGGTTTCGACGGCATCGGGCAGCCCACGTCGCGGCGATCACGCCGTCCTGCTCCTGGGATGCCCCCCGTCGCAGAACTGACCGGGGCTCTCGGGGAGTTCTTGCTTCTGAGAATGGCGTCTTCTCAGCTGAAAGAGACTCGGTATGCCAGTGCCAAATTCATACCTCGTAGTCCAGAGGTTGTGCTGAACCTTGCATTAGTGGTCCCGGGGGCGGAGGCAGTGCTGTTGCGCATGACGTGTGCCGCGCTGTTTTGAATAGCGTCTGTGGAGCGCCGGTCCTGCACCCCATGCTCGTATTAGTCTCCCCCAACCCCTCCGTTTCTCGAAGGGTTCCACGCGTGTAATCTCGCCCTGGCCGGCCCCTTGACAGCGGGGGAGCATGGGTCCACCCACATGGAACCAAGGCGTGACGGCCCCGCGTGCCCCCTGCTCGGCCGACGAGCCGGATCTCGATCTGGTGTCGAACGAACCTTGCCATACCTTGAACGTACTGTAGCCCTGGCCGCATAGTGGCACCGGGCTGTCGGGCAACGGTCCTGCTCCCTATTCAGTTGATTCAGATCTCAAGGAAAGCGGTGAGGCGTGGATACCGCAGGGCATGGACATGCTTGGTCGGCCCTCCGGTACCCTGGGCCAGCAGATCAGACAGCGAATCTTGCTCGTTTCCACGGGACCGAGGCGGGGAGGCCCAGCCCGCGTCGGGAGCGCGGGAGGCTGCATCCGCGAGGGGGGCGGGGAGGGATACGAGGAATCAGCGCCCGTTTCCTGCGCCTCGCATGGCCTCGAGGCTGGCAAACGACGAGGAATGGAGGCTGGACACCCCGTGGGTTGGGTGCACATGTGCCAAGACAAGCCCTCGCCGTCTGCCCTTGAAACGGGTCTTATCGTTTCGCTTCCCCGGTGGGTGGGTGTGCGGGCTCTTGTGGTTTGCCCGTGCGCTTCCGCTCGAGGGATTATCAGATTGCATCTCCCGCACCCCCCATATGTAACTAACACTGAAGCAAGTCTGGTACGAGCGACGCAATCCCTTCCCGGGGCATGGACCAAGCTTCCCCGGACGAGTCTTAGCTTGTATCACGTAGCGAGCAGCGACACTGCCATGGTCTGGATCTCATCCGATCTCGGACTTCGTTCATGCTAGTGATGCACACAGCCAACGTTCAAGTGTAAGACACCTCACATCATCCGGCTTACTCGAGTGTCCCCAAGTTATTGGCCTTCAATATAGACAAGGACTCGTCCCAGAAACGCCGCCCGTCGGCCTATACTTTTTTTATTTTACGTCCGCCACTGTGCGCGGCTATGCGCTGAAGATCATACCTTTCTACATCCATGCAAGAAGCTTCTGGAATTGCTCGGGTTCCTCTTATCTCCCTGTCGGGCGAAGCCTCAGTCATAGGCGAATGGTCAAAGCCTTGGGCCACCTTCCGGCGTGCCAGGCGTGATAACCGGCGGCAGGATCTATCTCATCTCCACACGACAGGGAGGGCCAAGTCTCCCTGGAGAGTAGTCCCTTGCTCGAGAGGGTTTGCGCGAGGGGAGGGGAAAGTGTTATTCTTAGACGATAATCCATACACCTGTTCCGCAACCCTCTCTCGCCGGCAACACTAACCAACACCCATGATGAGAGCCAGAAAACAGGTTTTGGAATCGGGAGGGGACCTCGGGCAAAAGAAAGCCTCCTGGGGGCACAAACGAGCTGCAACCAGCCGCCCGGGCCCATCATCCGGTTTAGGGAAGCGTCCCTTAGAGTGCCATCGTACCATGCTGGGGCGCCCATGATACACGGAACCACGCAAGACGCGGCGATCGATCCAATCCTCCAGGCAAGCTCCGTCCGATGTAACGTCGCTTTGGCCAGACCTCCGCAGCCCAGTCCTCATATGTGTAACTGTTGGTGCGGGAGCGTTTTGCGTGCGTGTGTGGAGATGCGTGTAGCTACCCACACGGGGTGTAACTCGCTGTGTTAAGGGGGCAGAAGCCGCCTTTTTCTGGACAGCTGTACCCTGGAGGTGGGCCACGGCTCGAAAGGGCGAGAATTCGAACTGTCGCTGCCTGGTTCTGCCTCCGGACACGCGGAATATACAGGGATGTCCGGACCCTGGTCCCCAACGTCGGTGATCCGCCTCCCCGGGACACAAGCGACTGCTGGGGGTTCTCGGGTGGAGTCCGAGCCGGGGACGGGCGCACCTGGATAGAATCTTCACGAAATCCTGGAAACAGAATACGACCTTCTCCCAGTCCTGTAGAGGTTGGAGGTGGAGTGGCGGTGTTCTTGGCGGCCTGCCTCTGTGTAAGTGACGATGTGATTCGTCCCGACGTGAAACCACGCAGGCGACAGAGGATCCGAGTGGCTTAGTTACTGATGGTATCAGAATCCAGAGCACTATGAATAATACCATCAATTCATTCATGTGGCTATTGGCGCCAAGATGGCGTCCCCTTTCGTCAGTAATCCTCTCCGGGGGCAAGGGCAATCGGCGGAGTCCAGTTTCGATCGTTTTCGTCCCAACAACCAAACCAGTCCCTGCCCACCGAACCCGGAGCTAAAACGACGGGCAAAGGGGGCCAAAAAAAAAACTCAGAATTTTCTTTTGCGTTTTACCTCACCCTCAAACCAGGTTCCCTCACCACCAAGGCCGTCGATCCCACACCGGACCCCATCCCGCTCGCCCGCCCCCCCCCTCAAACCGTCACCGCATTGACCCCGTCCACATAGTTTACAAGCCGCCCCTCCCCCCGAACCGGAACCGTCCCGCGCCCCCCCTTCCCGAACCGGCAATGCGCAACCCCCCGATGCGGAAATCGCGGAGACCGGTGGCCCGTGGGATCGGCGGGCCCGGGCTTGGGGATCGACTTCGGTGTGTGAGGCGGGCGGAGATATAAAGCGGAGGGCGATCCGTAGAAGTGGGCGGGCGGAAAAGCGGCGGGGGACGGTTGCCAAGTGCTGGCGGGTTTGGGAAACCTTGGGATCTTGGCTTGAGAACTGGGCGTGAGAGGAGACTCGGTTCACGGTGAGCAAGAACAGCGTAGACAAGTGGAAGTCGTGTAAGATATCATAATTGTCATATACCGCTCTATGATAACCACCCACCGACGTCCTACCGGATATACCGTAGTTAAACCAAACTCATCAATAGCCACAAGGGGGAAAAAGTAAAATACCCAATCCGTAAGAGCAATGGGCGACAAAAGCGGAAGGGGGTTGGGGCAAGCTACTTGAACTCTCCCTGCTCAATCCCTGGAGTCGTCGCCATCGCATTGCTATCCGCAAACGGGTTGTCGTCGTCGTCGTCCTCGCTCTCATCGTCAGTGGTATACCGCGGCCTCTGCTGTGACGCGGAGGGAACAGGCTTCGTGGTTGCCGAGGGCCTTGGCGGTATAGCCGGCGCGGGGTTCTCGTCTATGCTCAGGCCCGCAAGGTCGGGTGGCGGGCTGGTAGGCGACGAGGGGCTCGAGTTACCCCGGAGTTGGGCCACTAGAGACGCTATTAGCAAGGAGGGACGGCGAGTATAGTGTGGGATGGTCCGTACTCCGATACAGGTGCGCCTGCTGCGCGAGGTCATCCTCCGAGTCGCTGTCCGCATCAACGGAGTGGTCCAGCTGCTCGTAGGTCAAAAGCGCTAGGATGAGCTCGTCATTCGCGTGGAGCAGGCTCCCAAGCCACTGCTCATGCTCAACATGATGAATCTGTACGACCATTAGCACACCCAAAGCAAACACCCATGCTGTGGTCTCCTAATGACACATACGTAGCGAAGAACCTTCCGCCGCAGATATTTGCACTTCTCAAACCCTTCCACCGCCGCCCTGTTATCCGAGATCCTCTCCTTCTCCCTGTTAATGCTCTTCAGCGTGTTCATGAGGTTAATCGACGCCATGGACGAGTCGGCGATGGCGGCCTTCATCTGCTCCTTCTCGGCTTCGAGGTTGAACGGCCTCCGCCGCTTCTTCTTGTCCTTCTTCTTCTTGTCCTTGGAGGACCCGAAGAATGAGCTCGACCCGGACCGCGAGTGGCCCGACTTGGAGTAGGACTGCACCGTCTGCGCATTCTGCTCGTAGGGTGGCTGAGAGGAGCGCGAAGACTCGCCGCGGCGGGTGGGCTCGGGCTCCTCGTCCTCGTCGTCTTCGAAGGGGTTCTCCGTCTCACGGATGACCTTGGACCTTTCCTGTGTGACGGCCGCCTTTCGTCGGGGGAGTTGCTAGACACACGGCCCGTCAGCACTCCAACCTCCAAACCCCCAAAACCACAATAGCGAAGGGCCGACACCAACCTTGTACAGCGAGGCAACCCCCTTCATCCCCTCCGTCCCCTTGAACTGCGACCAGCCCCGGAACAGCTCATTGCACTTCTTCTTCACCTCGGGGTGCGAGGTCGACGCCGTACCGCACACCCTCAGCCTCTCCAGCAGCGCCTCGTCGCAGAAGCATCGCTGGAAGCGGCTCCCGGCGTTCTGGATCAGGCCGTCGAGGATGACGAGGGCGCGGATCTGGCGGTGGACGTTGCCGTACTTGAGCTTCTTGCGGATGGCTCGCGCGGCCTCGGTGGGGCCCGAGGCCTGGAGGGTGATGGCCTCGACGAGCTCGGGGATGCCGCTGAGGTCCTCCTCCTCGTAGGACTCGGAGGTGAGGTTCTCGATGGAGACGGTTACGGCGGTGAATGGTTTCTGGGGGCGCGGGCGAGTTAGCAGGAGGGGGATTGGGGGCGCAGTGCACATGGAGAGGGCTGGGCTGGCATACCGGCATGGTTGCTGGCTGCTCGTCTCGCGAACTTGTAGAGAGGTCTAGTTGATCTTGGGCAGTCGGTGGTCGATGCCAGGAGCGAGAGGCGCCGGGCCAGCAGAGAAGGGATGATCGCGCGAGTTCGCCAGGCAGCGGGAACGGGACAGGTGCAGCCTCCAAGCTACGTCGTACCACCAGGCGGACGAGTCCTAAATCCGAGACGTCGTGTCAGGCACCGAAAAGGCGGGGTCGAAGCGGATGTCCAAGGCGCGAAGAGGGGCCAGAACGCCGAAAAGCTAAGACTCCGAGGCTGTGAGCTGTCCACGACGGGGCATTCGTGCATACATCCATACACGTATATTCTGTGTTTGCTTGGTCACGGGCGGAGCTGGGTCGAGAAGGACCTCAGTCTGGCAGGCAGGAAGGAGGGGCCGCCCTCGTGTTCGTCATTCGTCATTCGTCATTCCTGGGCCTTTGCTTGGCGGCCGCCGCATTGTGGGGTCAGCTATCAGCTAATACCGACTTTCCCGCTCAGCGCCGCTTCAGTGTTCTGGTGGCGGGGTGTGGGCCCTGACGTAGCACCATTCGCTCAATCCAAACGACACATGCAAGGGGCACAGACATCCAGGCCTGGACAAAACGCCCGTCACGGAGGGCATGCAATATGCCAATATCGCCAACAGGAGTGTCTAGGATACTATCGCCTCCCTGTAACACGTGTTTATTCGCTGCACAACACGAAAGTTCGCCTCAAAAGCCATCCCTCGGAGAAAAAAGTGGAATTAGTGGGGTCGTTCCTTCAGGGTCCTCGGACGCTGTCTCCTGTTCGGGCCATGATCTATATGCTGCAGCACCTCTATACTAACACACACGTTTCTTGAAGAAATCGGCAAGCTGCAAACTGGCCCCGAAAATCCCCTGCTCATCGATCCGAACTAGAGCTCGCCCCATCCTTCTTCGTAATAAATTCGTGTACAGCGCATGAGAAACACAGAAAACCCTCAACGCCCGCTCCTCCTCATGCAATATGCCTATATATGTTCGTAACACAAGAAAAAAGGAAATAGAAAGTATAAGTTCGGGCGGATGTGTAAGTGCAAGACTTTGGTGAAGGTAATGGACTGAAGGGAGAGGTTCTGCTGTTCAAGCCAGAGGTGGTTATGGTCATGAGATAAAGAGGTGTGAGATGGCTCTGCCACCAAGTGCGAGGCCATCAGAAGAGCAGGCAAGGGGTTTCTCGAGGTCACATAAGCCCCGCAAGAGACCCAACCATCAACTTCCCCGTGTACGGCGCCGCCCCTCTCCACCTCCCCTGCGGCATCTGCATCTGCTGTAGCTGCTGCCTCGATACGCCGGATGGGGTGTACGACTCCTGGACGGGGTACGGCTGGGTCGGGTGGCCACGCAGGATGCGCTTCATCTCCTCGGGCACCTGTATCATCCCCGCCGGCATCGACTCGGACGCGCCCTGCGTCGTCACGGGCGGCGACATGTACTGCTGATCGCCCTGCGGGTACGACATTGGTGGCGGCTGCTGGAGGGGACTGATGGCGCCGTTCATGGCGCCGGCCATGAACAGCTTCTCAAAGGCGGCTATTCGCTGCTGCATGGCGTGGTTCTCGTCTTGAAGACGGTTATTCCGCTTCTCGAGGTGGCGAATGTATTCTGTCGCCTTGCTCAGGACCTTCGTGTGTTGTTAGTCGAGTCTAGCTTTTATGGGGGGAAGTAGCATATATGATACTCACAGTAGCCTTGTTGAGCTTATGCGCCGGCGTGAGGCCATGCAGCTCCTCCCTGTCCTCGGTGGTGTCCTCGCCCCTGGCACTTTTCGACATGATCCGAAGACTCGGAACGCTGTCCCTGAGCGCCGCAATCTTATCGTTGAGGTTTGTCCGATACCTCTTCTCAATCATATTATGCGCCGTCTTCTTGACGGGCTGCTGCGATTCATCCAACTCCTCCTCCTCCTCGTCCATATCCGCGGACGACTTTCTCTTTCTGAGGTTCCCCTTCGAATCCGAGTGCCCCGGCGACGACGCGCCCCCGGGCTGGTTGGCACCAGAAGATCCTAGCTGCGCATCGTTGCTCGTGGATGGGAAGGGAAGGTGTGGCATGGCAATCATCCGTAGTGCGTCTCGTTGGTCTTGCGTGAGGGCCGTCGGAGGCATATTTAGCACATCGCTGGATATGTTCGTCTGTAGCTGGGTCGGCGCTTGGCTCGCGGACGGTAAGCCATCCGACGCGGGGTCCCGGAAGACCGGTGTGGATATGTTTGGGGGGTTGGTCCAAGACTGGTTCTGGCTCGGGTATAGGCTTTCTGATTCGGTCGAAGCTTCAAAGGGCCAATCGGCGTCGGTCGGGAAGAAGGATCGCGAGTCGTCTCCGGATACTGTGGGGGATTGCTCGGCGGCGGGGTTGGTATGTGACTGCTGTCGGTTGGCGGCGTTGTCGTTGTTACCGGGGGCGGCGGTCGTGTTATCAGGGGCGCTAGAAGCGTCCATGCCCATGCCGAACATGGAGGAAGGGTCCTGGTCGGCCATCGTCACCGGGCCTCAGCCTTGGTTATCGGTAGATGTGGGCTGATCGAGACCGGATGGGGCCGCGTCTGGCTTGGCGGCTGGGGTTTGCGGGGGCGCGGAGATCGGACAGCTTGCAGCACGCAGGGTGTGAGCCAGGCGAAGGGTGCTTGTTGGGGGCGGCAGGCGGGTGTTGGTGATGAGCTACTGTCTGGAGGGGTGTGTTGTGTCTAGGAGGTGACGTATCGCCGAATAGGGGCGCGGGGCGGCCCGGGGGAGGGAGTAGGGGCTCGGATGGGATCCGACCCTGTCCAAAAACGGATTCCCGTCGTACGACGTCGTGGGTGAGGCAATATGGTGCCTCGCGGGGCAGTTGGGCGGACGCTCTGTAAGTGGGCGGATTGGTTGTGACAGAGGGCAGGTCGTACGATAGGAAGCTTGACCAGGGGCGCGGGCTCCTGGAAGTCCTGGACGTGATCGGTTCGCGTGGTTCGGTGGGCTATCGGAATTGGTGACGCCGTCTATGTGGTCGAGGCAATGGAGAGAACTAAAGAGGCTCGGTGTGGGAGGGCCGGGATGCACGGGAAGACGAGGATCCGGAGTATCTGCGGCGGGAAAATGGTTCCTGACAGTACATGTATAGCGTAGGCGCCTGGCATAACAGGATGTGATATTCGCTCGGGGCAGGCCGTGTTGCGGCGACTCAGAGGCAGCAGCGGGGCGCTGGTGGGTTCTTCGAGAATTTCTGGGGATCGCGCTCTCTCCGGAAGGACGGTTCGAGCCATCGTACGATTTTGGGTGGAGATCAGCCGAGCACAGCGCAGGGGTACGTACCCCGGCAGCCCCGTAACGGGCCTCGACCTCGGACTTGGGCGTGGCAGGGTTCTGACTTATCAGATGAAGCTACCCATCGTTATTGGCCCGCCGAGCAGGGCCGAATCCACCGCTGAAGACATTGACGCAGACAAAACAGGACTAGTTGCCAGAAGGCGCCGTCTCCGAGAAACGCATTTTGCACGTCTTCAGGATGCGCGATCCTTCAGCCACACTCTCCGATATCGCCAACAAATCCGTTGCAGGAACGCGCGCGAGACAGGGGTCGGTCCCTGCCGGCGAGGATTGGCTTCGGCGATTGCGCTTCCACCGAGCTTTGGGCCTTTCGTGGGCCCGTCCGTCAAGCGCCGAAGACGGAAAAAAAAGACGTGGGCATTTTCTCCCTGGCGGCTGACATGGGGGATGCAACATGGATCTCCCTGACTAGCGCTGGTGGGGATGCGACTGTCCTCGCAAGAGTCACCGAAAGCGGACGATGACCTCATCCACCCGGGCTGCGGACGACCGACATTCACATGCGTCCCATGACGGCGATATCGGCGAAGGGGGCCTTTCCGTAGCGAGTCACGTCCAAGGCTTCATTTCGTAGCCTCAGGCCAGAGTGCTCAGTCCCTTTCAAGCCCGTTATCCAGAATCCCACGTCCTAGCCTTAGGTAGAAGAGCGTAGTGGTTGGTCACTGTTCGAATATGGCTTATCGCATAGGGACTGGAGTGCGGTTTGCCTCAATCAGTTGATTGGCAGTTGGTCGAACAGCCTCAACATGGAGATGGGATGTGTTTGACCACGGAACCGTGTTAGTTAGTTATTCTCGGGACTCCACATTCTGACGCAGCAATCGATGAAACATCTTGCAATCCAATGCCAGACCCCTGCTGGTCTTTGATTTGGTATAGAGCAATTAAATAACAGATGAAAAAAATATAGACAGTGAAGAATTCCGTCCTTTCCACCCTTCACCACATCCACCCGTCCCACCCGGGGTCAAGGACCCGATCTCTTCTTTCGGTCGACGTTCCAGACATGACAGCTAAGACATAGGGAAAGCGAAGAAGGAATACAATGAAGAAAAATCGAAAGAAACGAAAGGTATGAAACGGAATGGAATGTAAGTGTTTCATAACCAGACCATGCGTTTGGGATCATCCACGCCCGGAGGACCCCCTCTAATCCCGTATTATTCTACTTTTGCCTCACCTCGATCACCACATGTCGTCCGAGCTCTGCACCATCTGCAATGTGGGAGTTTTCGGCTCCATCCTCCTCATCTTCTTCCTCTCCGCCTTTGTCACCAGCGACGGCGTAACGGGAACGCACGGCGTGAACGGCTGGTAGGGCGAGTACGGCACCGCCGAGGCCGTAAACGGTGTGCGTCCGCCACCGGGTGACATCGGTCCCGCCCTCTCAAAGACGGTCTGCTTCGTCTGCACCGACGAAGTAGTGGGAGATGTGACCGACGGCTCGTACGCGCGCAGCGGCAGTGCGCCACCAGTTCGGACAGCCGAGGGCGCGTTCGGCCGCGAGAAGGAGCCCGCCTTGGGGCTGAGGGGCAGGCTGGGAGGCGGCGAGAAGCGCGAGGCGCGTGGCGAGGCCGGAAGCGTGGGGAAGCGGTTCTGCCCGGGTTTGGGCGACTGCGGGAGGCCGACGAGCGGCGCCTGCGAGTGTTCCGAGTCGGCGGATACCGGCTCGGCCTCAGTCCATGCAGCCGAGTGATTGCGCGAGTGGCCCTGGCGGCCCTCATGGCCAAGCCTCTCGTCGATGCTCAGTGTGGCAATTGGGGACTCGTCGGGAGTGAGGGGCATGGCGTTGCTGGCCTTCGACGGGCGGCGGAAGGGGAGGTCGCCTGTCGGGACCGGAGGCGGGGGAGGAGCCGGTGCGTACTGGCGGGGAGGGATCGTGTTCATCTCCTGAGACTCGCGCGGGAAGGTCCCGGACATGGGGGTCATGAGGGGTGAGGAGATGTTGACGCCCTTGGGCTTCTTCTTGGGGGATTTTAGAGCGGCGAAGAGGGCCGAGGCCTTGGACTGGCGCTTCTCGCCCTCGGGAGCCTGAGATTGAGCGAGGTTCAGCTGTGCAGGCTTGGCCCTTTCCTTCTTGAGGATGGACGGCGGCTTCGCGGTGGCGCCGGCCGTCGAGGGCCGCGCGGACCCGCTGCTGCCCCTATTGTCGCCTGTGGGCATGGGCACGGGCGGCGGCTCGACGCCGTTGGCCTTCGCCTCGTCGTGTTCCATGACGTACTTGTACATGTCTTCCAGCTGTGCCTGAGCCATGATCCTGTCGGCGGTGACGACTCGTTGGTCGACTGTGGAGTCAACTCCGAGTGGTGACCGGTTCAGCGATACGGGAGAGGTGGGGGTTATGTACTGGTTGTGGTCTCCCGAAAGAGGGGAGACGGGAGCGAGGTGGGTGTTGAAATTGGTCTTGATATTCAGTACCACCGGGCTGCGGGGGACGCTCCGGGGCGAGAGCGGCGCGTTCTGGAAAAGGTGCGCGTCCGGGGGTTGTTGGGCGACTTCTTGCGGCTTGTCGACGCGGGAGATGAATTCGACCTCGTTCTCGCCGTTGCTAAGCCGTTCCCGTCGGCGCTTGGAGAGGAGGAGGAGGAGAGAGGCGACGATGATCAGCGAGACGGCGTATGATCCGACGATGCCTCCGATCTGGGCGGGTAGGTAGGTCGTGTCCGCTGAGCCAGAGCCGACAGCTTGGGTATCTTCTCTCCTTTGGAGAGGCGCTGGTGAGGCGCTGGCAAAACGACAGAAGGCTAACGAAGGAGCGACGGCGATCGAAAAGAGAGTGTGTTGGGCGGGTCTAGCTAACACTCGCCGAAGGCTGGGAAGAGAAGAGTGTGAGGATATATAGGGACCAGAACGAGTAGAAGGTTTGGAAGATGGACGATGCGAAGGAGCGGTCACGGCCAGCGGAGAGTCGGGTGTGCGAGTGTGATGACCGGGACACATGGCTGATATAGAGGCGTCCAGCGGGAAACCCGGCAATGTGCTATGCGATGGGAGTTTCTCCACTTACAGATCGGCCGTCCCGACAAGCAAGGCGAAACATGATTTGAAAGAGATTGTGCATGGGTGAGAGGAAGAGGGCCGGGTTTCTGGCTGAGGATAAGGGTCAGGAGGTATATACGGGACGCTCACTCGGCGGCTGCTGGTGTACAGCTGCGTGTCGACTGAGGGTGGTGGGGGCGGGAGGGGGTGGCATACCCCTGCCGAAAGCCACGCGCTTGGCTCCCAGTCCAGCTTCTGCCACCAGCAGCTGGGGGCCAGCGCCCGCGATCATCAGTTGACTGCCCACACGGCATCACCCTAATCCATGTTGGCATCCTTCATGCGAAGCCTCCTTGGCCGGCTCATGCCTCCTTCTTCTGAAGCTTTTCCCGTTCCGGAGCGCATCATTTCCCCTTGGGCCGTCTTTGTGGGGGGATTCTCTCCAATGCGGGAAACGAAGCGCCCGTGATGGCAAGTCGGCGGTTGGAGTGCAGATGCCGGAAAGCGGCGTTCTGGCCTGTGGTTGGATGGATCGACGTGACGACAGGGCCCGTTAAGCGCCCGGAGATGGGAGGACAGGGGTGGTGATTGGCCGGTGTGGGGCATGATTTTCGGAACCGTGCGCAATCCCGCATGTTCTTTGGCCATTGCCCCTCCTTGCCGTCCTCTGTTGTGATTCCTCCCGCACCCCGGCCGTCAAGTAAAGCCCGCCAGGTCTCGGGAGTCACTTGATGAGACCTCCCTTCCAGCCACCCATTGGCCGGCTGCCTTGTCGCACGGCGTACCTCCGTCGGTTTCGCGTCGCTCTGGGCCTCTGCTTGTGGCTGGTTGTCGTCAGTGTCTCGTTTCCCCAGCCCCGCCGTTGCCGGGATATCCCCTATATTATTACCCTGTGTCCTCCGTCATCTTAACCATGGAAGTGTCCAATTCTTCAAGCAGGGACGGCTTATGCGAAATCCCTGTGGAGACCAGCCCTGTGACGAGGGCCCAGACTCTTGACCAGCACCCAGTCTTGACCTCCCCGGAGGTTTGGGGGTGAGCTCTGGGGGTCATCTCCCGTGGAAGCGCCCGCTCGTTCAAGGATCGTCAATCACCTCCCCAAGAACGATCTTACCCCTTTCCCAAACGAGGCTCCGGGACTCGAGAGACCAAAGGTCCGAATACCAAAATCCAAGCTGTCTTGATGCGAAGTGTGACGCATATGCTTATTGGCAGCTCGGGCGCTGGGGATGTGACGACCATCCCCGATAGGGCTAGCAATGGCGGTCAACCGGCGACTCGGTTGGCCACACCTCAAGCTTGGACACCGCTTCAACTCGAGGTTCTCCTCTTGCCATCCTTCCGCTCGATGTGATGTGTGAACAGTCTACTCTGCGTGCATCGAGTTTGGCACACAGAAGTTCCTGATCCGAAGACGTGGTATTGTGATAGGTGTTGGACACACAATCCAGCCGTTTGATGCAATTCACATCACGCCTTGCTTCTTCCTGCGCAACAACCGCCCAATGGGAGGCGGTGCGCCAATCCTGCTGCAAAGTGTGCCGATCTGGACTGGACTTGGTGGCGCCTCGACCGGCTCGAGAATTCAGAGTCCTGCAGTGCCCTTGCCTGGGAGCGAGCAAGACCCCGCCTTTCCCAACCGGGGGATTCAAGCGCTTCTAAGACGGTTTATGATGCGTCGAGTGAGCTCTTGGTGGGCGCTGCAAGTGTTTGCCGCGACAGGAATTGAAGGTTGCCTGCGCCCATGCCAATTTGGGGCAGCAGCCACTGGCTTGTCGCATTCCGCCAAATTTGCTCCCGTGTGGGGCTGGAGACATCGGTACCGCATTGACTTCATCGACGGCGAAGGACTCAACCCTGAGCCGGGCAGAATGATGACAGCACCTGCCTTTGTCAACGCGGGTAGACTGGATGGTCAAAGACGGGTTTCCATGATGATGCGCTTCGGAAGGCTCACTAGGCCCACTAAATTGGAGACGACGACAATGCACTTGAAGATGTGGAGCATCGATTCCATTGACCACACGCAATCGGCTGGCGCTTTACGCGGTACCAGCTGGCAGCATATGCACAAAGCTGCTAAAGTTGAATTGAAGCCAGGCGCGTGTCACAGCTCCGCGACGCGTCTGAAGCTCGACTCCGACAGCTCCAACCAAACAATCCCCTTCAAAGTCAATATCGAGGTCAGCAGCGGATGCTACACGGCCGAATCCGCGAGCGTGGGGATAACCGGATCATACCGCGTTCCGTTGGCGCCGCATCATGGCCTCCGTGACCCCCGCGAACAACTCGGCCCTCCAAAACCTCAACACAGCTCAACGAGAAGCTGTCACATCCTCCGCCAACACTCTCGCCATTCTCGCTGGCCCCGGGAGCGGCAAGACCCACACACTCACCGCTCGCGTCACCTGGCTCGTCGACCATGCGGGATACTGCCCATGCGACGTGATCGTCGCGACCTTCACGGTCAAGGCGGCGCGCGAGATGAAGGAGAGGATTAGCAGGGCCCTGGGTGAAGAACGCGCGAAGAGGATCGTCCTCGGCACATTCCACAGCATTGCGAGGCGGTACCTTGTCGTTTACGGAGACCGCATCGGCCTAAGGAAGAACTTCGCCATCGCAGACGACGCCGACACGCGGGCTATCATCAAGAGGATATGCAAGAGGCTGAACCTGCAGCTGGACCCGTCGCATGCAAAGGGATGGATAAGCAAGAAGAAGGTGAAGCTACCGGGTGACAACCCAAACCCCCCTGGGGGGGCGAAGCCGTCGCTGCGCGATGCGGAGCTGCAGCGGGTGTTCGACGAGTATGACGCGCACATGAAGAGGTCGAACCTCCTCGACTACGACGACCTTTTGGTTCGCGGCGTGGAGCTCCTGCAGAACCACCCGTCGTGTGTGCGGAACGTGCAGGCCGTTCTGGTGGACGAGTACCAGGACACCAACGGTATACAGTACGAACTTACGAAGCTATTTGCGAGCGCGCGGAACCGAATCACCGTGGTGGGAGATCCGGATCAGAGCATCTACGGGTGGCGGTCCGCCGAGATTAAGAATCTCGAGCGGCTGTACGCCCAGTATCCGGGCACGGCCACTGTCCCGCTGGAGGAGAACTACCGGTCTTCGCGGGCAATCTTGGAGGCGTCCCTCGAGATCATACAGCAGGATGAGAAGCGGTTCAAGAAGGTGCTGAAGGCGACGCATCATACGGGGACGCGACCGGTGTTCAGAACCCTTGAATCGGCACAGGCTGAGGGAACATGGATTGTGGGGGAGATTCAGCGGTCGATTGCCATGGCAGGGGGTATGCTCAAGCATGATGATATTGCCATCCTGCTCCGTTCTGCCTTTTTGTCGCGGCACATTGAGTCGGCCCTCGGAAAAGGGGGGATCCCTTATCAGATGATCGGTGAGTCCTCTTCCTTGCCAAAACCATCGTTGTGAAAACAAATACCTAGACAAGCACTAACTTACACCACGCCTAGGTGGGCACAAATTTTACGAGCGGGTAGAGATTAAACTCATTCTAGATTACCTACGGGTCATCTACCAACCGGATAACAACGACGCACTCTCCAGGATCATCAACAACCCCAAGCGCGGCGTCGGTGAAACGACGCTGAAGAAGCTGCTAGACGAAGCCGAGACTACTAGGCGAAGCCTTTGGATTACTCTGCTCCAGCACTTCCAGGGCAAGCGCACATTAAGAAACGGGATGACAAAAGCTGCCGAGAAGAAAGTCAACGGCGAGCTATTCAAGCTAATACACGGGTTCCGTAACCGGCTCGAGCCCCCGGCGTTTTCCCCTAGGGCCGGAAGCAGCATCGGACTCGTTGAGCTTGTAGAGGAGCTCATCGGTGAGCTAGACCTCAAGAAGCACATCATGGCTATGTACCCTGATGAGCACGAGGCGCGGCTCGCCAATGTGGACGAGCTGGTCGTTCTCGTGGGCGACTTCGTCCGCGACCAGGACCTCAACGAAGAGCTCCTCCCGCAGCTGGAGGGCGAGGAAGGGACCACGGAGGACACAAACATGCTGGGCAAGTTCCTTTCTAACGTGGCGCTGGCGGCGAGCGCGCAGTCCAACGATAAGAACGGAGAGGACAAGCCGCTCGTCACCATCTCGACCATCCACGCCGCCAAGGGCCTCGAGTGGCCTATCGTGTTCGTGCCAGCGGTGTACAATGGGTCGCTGCCGCACGTGTTCTCTGAAGACCGCGACGAGGAGCGGAGGCTGCTATACGTGGCCATGACGAGAGCGCAGGCGCTGCTCTACCTCAGTGTGCCGTGGTACATGAACGGGAAGCAGGTTGACAGATCGGACTTTGTGCCCGACAAGACCGTGAAGGCTCTTGCACTCAAGGGCCCGTCGTTCGAGCAGGGGATGCTAGATACTATGGCGAAGATCTTGGGGCGGACTGCGCCCTCCATGAAGACGATCTTTGCGCGTTTGCCGCATATGTTTTCCATTGAAGATGACACGAAACCAGATTTCCCTAGCGGATATGCCAGGCCCGTGGGGATCCCAGCCAACCCATCCTCTGGCGCCAAGAGCGGAAGAAGCTGGTCAGGGTGGGACCCGCTTGCTCATGAGCGGAACCAGATGCCGTGGCAGAAGGAGTATGCCACAACGATGGAGCAGGCCTCGAGCTTTACGACAGCGCTCCCGGGATTCACGACGGCGGGGGCGCATCATTCGCTGCTGAAAGCCACCGGGCCCCCAGCCGCGACAGGCGGGAAGGGCGCAACGCCCGGGCGCCGCATCGGCGGATCTACAAACCGGCCCGCAAACCAAGGCAGCCTGTCGTCGTTCGTACGACGGGAGTCACCCTGCCTGCCACCCGCGCGCAAGGAGGGCCCGTGCGTACCGCAGCGGATCGTGCACGCCGAGCAGGTTGGCCAGTCCTTCAACCAGCCCCTATCGCAGGACCTCGCCAAGGAGATGACGCACAGGGAATTCCAGGGCGTCAAGCGGCGGGTCATGAAGCGGCGCAGCGAGGTCATCACCCTCGACGACGACGACGAGCCGGAGGCGAAGAAGCTAAAGTACCCCGGCTTCTCCAGCTCGCCCCCGAGACCGCCGTCTCCCGAAAAGGAGAACGTCGTGTCCACCAAGGCGAAGGTGGAGGCGGAGGACAAGAAGATGGGGTTCCGGCGGCCGGTGAGCCTGCATGCCACGACGATGGCGAGGGTGGCGAAGACGGCGGAGGTTATCGATCTTACGGGGGATGCAGGTCAGGACGGGGGTGTTGGGGGCTTGAAGCCTGTGGAGAGGCTGCGGAGGCCGTTCAAGCCGTTGACGATCAATCGGAACGGGAACTTTGCGAGGCAATAGGGCAGCATGTTAGGGCGTTTTGCGGGGATTCGATTGTCGAGTCGATCATGTTGGGTTAGCGGCGTTGTGTAGCTAATGTTAACGACCATGTCGGAGGCATTGTTCGCTGCAAGTCACCTCTGACGGCGGTTCGGAGCCGGTCGTTCCCGATGTGGAGTCCTGAGGTCCCGTTACTCTGCCGTTATGCCCCGCGTTATGTTCCGCAGTCGTAATATGCCCGATCCGGCAAAGATACGGGAGCATGTTGGGGGGCGCAAGGCGCTAGTCCCAAATAGGCAACAAGCTGTAAGTGTACCTGGGTATCAAGGCCGTGGATGTCCCAGCAGCACAACGGGTCACAAGCCTCGAATATGATTCAGGGCGTCATATTCGGGGGGAACCGGGATTTGGGGAGTGGGATTCAATATATATAAGTTCGAGGAATCGCGTTTTTCTGGAAGAGTCCGTCCTTGGAGCATTGCGGACAAACAATCCCAACATCTCAGATACTTTTCCGACCAAGAGCCAGTACAAAGCTACGAAGCACTTACACGACCAAAAACCAAGAAAAGAAAGATCGCCTTTCGAAAATTCCTCTCCAGCTCCGCGTCGAAAATCCAAGATGGCATCCAGAATTCGACCCTCCCTCCTCGCAACCACGATGCGTCAACGCGCACTCGCCCAGCGGCCGACGAGATCCTTCGCCACGAGCCCCGCCCGGCTCTCCGAGAAGCAACAGGCCGAGACCTCCTTCGTGCGCAGGGTATGGGCGGACCCGCAGATGAGGAGGGTCGCCATCGGAGGATTCATCGTTCTGGCGGCTGCGGAGGCGTATTCGTGGGTCAAGTACGGGCCGATGATATGGGCTTCTTTGAAGGGCGAGGGGAAGGGGGAGTAGATGAATGGACTTCGCGGATGAAATAAGAGTACATAGAGCAGAAGTGGAGGGGGAATAGATCGGGGTATATCAGAGCTGAATGGAGAGGAGATATTGCAATTGTAGCACCCCTGATCAGGCTGCTGCTCCGGAGTCTGACAGGGCTTAGGACCCGGAGGTTCGGGCCAAGCCGGATCGATAGGACAAGCCAAACACAGAGTCGGAAAGCACATAATATCAAAGAATTATTCTCATTCGAGAGCGAAACAAGAACAATAACAGATTAAACTTGCAATACTGGTTGAACGCCCCGGGGAAAAACAAAAGAAAAAACTGCCATGAGAACGAGTGACTAGACGTAGACAGTAACCCTGCGAACGACAAGAGGGCCAGCTCTCGCACACGCCTTGTGGCCGCCTCCCCCGTAGAATTTCACAAACTCCCGCCCTGCCAAGAGAGTCCCGACTCGAGATAACATTAAAAACGAAGCGCGACCAAGGCAAGCCGAGACAAAGCACAAGAGAACCCGGCTGAGAAACCAAAACCAAACAGCAGAACCCCAAAACGCAGAATAGGCCGGTGCCCTAGCCTTGGCGTTTCGCAGTAGACTGCATATCCAAGGCCAACGCCTGATTCTTTGTGCAAAGCTTATCCGTCAAAGATAGCAACAAAGTAAAAAGCCTCTGCTGGTGATCCTCCCGTTTCAGGTCGAATGGCCGGTACTCCCTCATCACCAAGAAACCACCCGTTGCGTTGCCGACGGGCCTACCTGCACCGGGTTCGCGTTTCGGGGCGCCTGGAGCTTTCATTTCGTTCTCTCCACGTGGGGGGGAGGGGGTTTTATCGTCCCGCGGCTTACGACCAGCAAAGTGAGATTGGCCGGAGGTGGAAGTGGCAGACTGGCCCTGGTGGCGAGCATCGTGGGCTTGGGAAACCGAACTAGGTACCGCGTGAGACTGGGAAGACGGAACCCGGCGGGGCCTAGTCTGGTAAGCAGGAGGCGGGTTGCTTGACGTGTCTGTTGTGGCCAGTGGGCGGTGAGTCGACTTAGACGGACCGGCAGTGGGTGAAGTGGGTGAAGCAGGCGGGGTTTGACCCGCCATATCCTTCGGCCGCCGGAGCAATTTATTCCTGAAAGAGTGGGAACCGTCTGGATCGCTTTTTTCTTTCGGGTCACCACGCTTAGAAACCCGACTCCATAGGCTACCCCCCGACCCCTTCGACGCTTCTTTGCCCTTGGCATCTCCGGGCTCTGAACGGCGACCCGGCGCGCCTCCCTCCCAGGCCCCCGACTCTTCTTCGGCCCTGGTATCGCCACGCTTGGAAAGGCTGCCCCGGCCGTCTCCCCCCACCGTATACGCGGCACTACCCCCACGCTCGTGAGCAGCTGCAGTCCGGAAGGCAGATGTCGAGGGATATTGGCCTGCGGCTTCTGCAGCGCGTCCACGGGACGGCGAGGCCACTGGTCGTCCACTCGTGGACCATCGGACGATATCTCCAGTGATGTGGCGGACGTATAGATCGTCAAACTCGGCAATGGTGATGAAAACCTGGTCGAAATCCTGCGAGATCAAGACACGCCTGGGGGCAGTGTTAGCGAGACAAGTCCCAAATGTTTCCGAGCCATGCGATCATGTCTATTCATTCAGGGCAATGTCATACCGATATAGCCCGTCGGGGGCACCGGAAAGATTCCCTTTGCTGCTCTCGGTTGAAATCCAAGCGGCCATCTCAGCGCCTTCCTGGATGCGGATGGCATTCATGGTCGATTGGCTGGTCAGCCGACGGTAGGGCTTCACCTCGACGATGGAGATAACAGTGTTGTCATCGGGGTTCCCGGTCGAAGTGGGGAGTTGCAGACAGCCGTCCGTCTTGGCCGTCAGGATGGGGATCCTTTCTTGAGGCCGTCCAGTCGTAGTCGGCTCACCAGGCTGAGTGACGGTGAATTTCCGGTGTAGAATCGACCAGTTGTAAGCCTTCTTTTGTAGATCAACCTTTTTCAGAACCGCAGTGATGCCCTGGAGGAGAAGAATAAGGGACATATTGATCAGTGCTTCGTCCGGGCGATGCCTGTTGATGAGTCTTGATCCGAGACCGCCGCTTCCGGTAGAACTGGGCGGGCCAATACGAGCCTTCCCTTTCAAGGACCCCCTTTCATCCTGCGACCCGGGGTAACTCGAAGATCCTTCTTGAGAACTGTGTGATTCTGCTTGGCTTGCCGGGCCCTGGATCAACGCAGAACGCTCGGAGGCCGAGCTCGAAGTTGAGTAGCCTTGATAGTCGGAGCGAGAAATGACGCCGGGTTCTTGGGGGTGCTGCGCGCTCTTCTCTCGCCTGGGGCGAAGTCGAGAGGCAATAGGCTCCAAGACAAGTCGGAAAGGGTCTGTGTCATCATAGATAGAATCGGGCGAGAGTTCGAGCGCCTGGATGGCGTCCTCACATTGCCGGATATCATTGACCGACTGCTTCCATGCGAACATGGTACCCCATTCGGAGGGCTCCTTTTGCTGGCTGACGAAGGCTTGCCACCAGTCACTGTCCTCCGTGAGGCACTGCCTGGAAAATCTCTCCTGGTGAGCCCCCGCCCTCTGTCCGAATATGCTCTCGTGGGTCAAGTCGGTGCTGTTCACGTCCCAGAGGACTTTGGGGAGCAACCAGTCGCGGTAGCAGATCGTGGAAGCCGAGCCACCAATATCCGAAATGTTGAGAGAAGCCGGGTCCTTCTGGGTCTCCTTCCTAACCTGCTTCTCCCATTCCCTAGGGACATTGGGGAGAGCTATCTCTCTAAGAGTCATGCTGAAAAGGAGACGTGATGGAAGTATTGACAAGGTGAAAACTGAAAGGTGTACGGTGCTGTTGATGTGTGGTGGGGTTCTTGCCTTTGAGAGGAAACATGAAATGATGGCGAGGGTGAACCAATTTATAAGGAACTACCGCGTTCGCCTTCCCTCGCATGCGAGTCCGAGGACTCCGCTGGGGACTCAAAAACGGAAGGCGCGATCAGGTCCCAACCTGAATAAGCGCGCGGCACACTCGAGGTGGTCTCGCTTTTGGCCTCGACTCCCTGACATGTATTTGTAGAACCAGGTTTCATGACTCCGCGGTCGCGTTAAAGGGTCAACACGGAGTTCTGGGAGCTTCCAGGCCAGTACCCGAATCCCTTGGCTGTTTCAGCTGTCGTTCTCTCTACGATTAAGATAGATGGTCTAATTCGAATTCGAAGCCCCCGCATTGACCGAGATAGGAAACTCATGCTTCAGAGCGCGCGTGTGGAGGCCGAGTTCGGGGCCGGCGGTAAGCGGTTCAACCTGTCGCAACTGTGCAGGGGGTGGCATCCCCATGTATACAGCGAAACAACCAACACGGTTCATCTGGGCGAATGCCCTGTGCGGCCTTGTAGCTTGCCTCGCAGGTACAACGTTTATGGGCTACACTCAGCATTGCTATGTGTCTTCGCCGCCTCATCAGGCGATCCGCGCTATTGTGTAAGGGGCCCCGAAATGGGGTGGCGCGCGGAAGGAGGCCGCATACGGCTGGCGCTAACTTCCTCGTCACATATGTTGAGTCTGACCAGTCACCGCTTATCATCTCATTCGCGGCCCTGACTTGGGGCCCGGCGACCTGCCGCACCAGGCCTGGGTGAAAGGTGTGGCTCTGCGCGGGGGTATTGTTCAAAAGTTTACCAGAAGATACATGAAACAACCAATCCAAATTGCTGAACTCCTGTCCAAACGCCGTCATCAACATGCCAACCCAACCGCTCAACGGCCATACGAGATTAGATCATGAATTAGGCCACTGTGACGGGTCGCCCCGGAGCGATTCGCTCAGTCGACTGCTCCCCGGTCGAAATCTCGATGGGATCCGACCCATTGCCCCCGACGGGGAGTTCAGCGGCGGGCCACCGCGTGTCGCCGACTGGTCTGCAAAGGAGCCACCGAACTGCCAGCCGCACGTCGGCCGAAACGGTCGCCGTATGCATGTTCAGGAGGCGTGAGGGCCGGACCACGACCCGCCCGTTGTCGTAGTGTGCCTGTACGACACGAGCCGAAAAGCGGCCGTGGAAACTCATCACAAGGACCTATGAGGCAAGTATCAGTATCGTTGTGCTAAGGATCTAGGATAGGAACGGCGGGTGGCGTACAGGGCAGACACGATGGTCGAGAGACGAGTCAACGGCGCGTATCCGCGCCTTGAGTAGGCAGATGGCGATAAGAAGCTCACTACGAAGGATATGGTCGGTGCCCTTGGGTGAGTCTATGTCGTAAACGGTCCCCATGGTATGTGGGATGTCCGGATGTGGTTCGTACAGCTCCGGTGCGCCTGACCAATGATAGAAGTCGCCGTTTACGAACTGGTGCATGCGGGGGGCTTCACGGGGGCGCCCGCCATCTGGTGGTGCGTTGATATTATGGTACGCGTAAGGGATCTCCTTTCGCGTGTTAATATACCTGCGTCCAATACAGTTAGACGTGCTAAAGCCATGTCCATGTCCCCGGAGAGTGGCGGGGATCGGACGTGTTAGCTTACAACATCCTCTGCCAGCCGTACACCTCTCTTGCTGCGCGCTGGCAGAAACCACCGCGCTGGCGCGCGTTTGTCATGATTTCGTCCGCGTAGATTTGGGCCTGGGTAAAGTAGATGTCGTCGTTCTTGAGCGCGTGGTAGTGCAAGGGTTCGAGGCGGCACCACTCCACTGTGTTGTTTTCCAGCCCCTGTTCCATCAGGTCGACGGGCCCCGGGAGGAAGAAACGCGGCTCGAGGTCGATGGGATCGTCTTGGTCGATATCAAAAGGGGAGCCTCGCACCACCGACACCTCGGCGAGCTTTGCGTCGTCGAACACGGGCACATTTTTGCGCCTCTCGATCTTCCTCTGGATTCTGGCCAGTCGTTTATACTCGTCTTTCCTTTGCTTCCGACGAGTGTCGGCGTAGATGCGGCACTCCTCGCCTGCAGGAGACGTCGCCATGCTCGGGAGAGGAAACGTGGTTTGGAGCCGAGACAGTCGGATCGGGACTGGTACGAGGTGAAGACGGTGGAGCTGTGGGCCCGGACGAGCGAGCTAAAGGGCGGAAGAGCCGCCCGCGATCGCTAGATACAACGGGCAATATTGTTATTCGAGGTGGTGTGCAGTTGACACGTCCGTCGTCGTGTTCGGAAGCTCGTCGATGTGTGCAGCCATTCCTCTGTCGTCGAGAAAGCCGCCAAGTCCAGACGTTTGTTTGTTTACTGGAGCGAGTTTGTTACACAAGGTCCAGCTGCAAGGATTGCTGAGCGCGGGGTGGTGGCTGATGACAGCCGACGCCATCTGTATACATGTGCTCCGCGATTCTATGGTTGGTGGGTTCGGACATCATGCCGTTCCTGGGGGCCAAGGTCCCCGCTTCGGGGCCTTTCAACCACCAATCCCCACAGCAGCGTCGCATCGGCTGCAGTGGCCCGCCTGACCACGCATGCCTTCCCCGATCCAGCAGGTCATCTCAAGATCTCGGCACACGGCAACGAATCATGGCGGGAGACGAGATGGCGCTGATCCAAATACCGACTGCAGCCCGGTGGGGGCGGCTGCTTGGCTCTGGCTTCTCGCGCTGGGGAGTGCCAATCTCCACAAACGACATGGTTGTTGGGCTGACGATCTTCATTCGCTGGCAATGTTCATGCTCAGTAAGGACGAACACGGTTTAGCGCCCGGGGCTCGGTTCCTGGGCCTTGCGAACTTGTGAAAGCCCTGTGTCTCCTTTCCCGAATACGCGCGTGCTCCCTCGCGCTGCTGCGTGATGCGGTCATCCCTGCTCTCTTTGCACATGAAGGTCGCTACCAAGTTCCTCCCTCCCGCACCCCTCCCCCGCTCGATGCCTCGGGACTGTGGACAGCCGGGGCTGGTACCACGTTACCCTAAAAGCTGCAATCACTTATACCTCGAGGGCTCCGTGTTCACGCGGCGCTGAAGTCTCATCCAAGTGCAGCTTCCTCCGTCCAGTCCCAGCTATAAGCTCTCGAGAATCCGGGTGGCCAGGCCTACGTTTCACCACTTGCACCCTACACACCAAAGCGGGAAGCCACCATGTCCGGCTCTTCACGCAGCGAGCGCCGGCACGGCGGACGCTTCCTCGCCCTCGCGTCCTTAGCAACCCTCTTCATCTTCGCGAGCATCGCGGCCCTCTCCTTCAAGCCGGACCTTACACCCGTCCTTGACGCTCTGAAAGTTCGACTGGACCCGGACCTCAGAAGGCAAGCCGAGGACGCGCAAGGCGACAAGTATCTTTTGGGTGTTGGCAGGGCAGACATCACGGGCCCGGTAGTGGAGATTAGCTTTGCAGGCTTCGCGGACCCGGCGCAGGTTGGGTCCGGGGTCCGGCAGAGGCTCTACAGCCGCGCTTTCGTCGTCGGCTCTGTCGACGAGCCCGAGGATCGCTTCGTATACATTGTGCTGGATACCGCTGCCGGGGACACCGCGGTACGGAACGGGATTCTGGAGGGGGTCAAGGCTTTGGGTGATGGATATGACGCGTATACGACAAGTAATATCGCCGTTACGGGGACCCATAGTCACGCGGGGCCGGGTGCGTGGTGGAATTACCTGCTGCCGCAAGTGACGAGCTTTGGATTCAGCAAGCAGAGCTACCAGGCTATCGTTGACGGTGCGGTGCTCTCCATCAAGCGAGCGCATGAGTCCCTGGAAGAGGTAACAACCCCCATTCACGACGGAGGATATTGGGTGCTAATCTGGCCCAGGGCTACCTCGATGTCGGCACCACCGAGATCAAGGATGGCTCCATAAACCGCAGCCTCTGGTCCTATCTCGCCAATCCCGAGTCTGAGCGCGAGCAGTACTCCGCCGAGACCGACACCACCATGACCCTCCTTCGCTTCCGGCGCTCCTCGGACCTTAAGACCACGGGCGTCCTGACGTGGTACGCCGTGCACGGGACGTCTCTCCTGCAAAATAACACGCTCGTGGCCGGCGACAACAAGGGCGTCGCCGCGTGGCTGCTCGAGCGCGAGATGGCGCGCGAGACCGACGTCGCGGCGGAGGGCTTCGTAGCGGGATTTAGCCAGGCGAACGTGGGAGACACGACTCCAAATGTGCTGGGCGCCTGGTGCGACGATGGGAGCGGGGAGATGTGCAGCTTGGAGAACAGCACTTGTGCGGACGGCAAGTCGCAGTCTTGTCGGGGGAGGGGGCCCGCGTTTGAGAAGCTCGACCAGGGGACTTCGAGCTGTTTCGAGATTGGGAAGAGGCAGTATGCCGGTGCGAGGTCCATTATGGTGAGTTTATGCCCGTGTACGATTTTCTTGGTGTATGATGAGAGCTAGGACTGACACACAAAGGACTCGCTGGACTCGGAGGCAACCGCTGTCTCTGGATCAACTGTCAAGTCCTTTCACTTCTTCCATGATATGGCCTTCTCCGAGTTCACTCTTCCTGACGGCACAGAGGCAATGACATGTCCCGCCGCCCTCGGCTACTCCTTCGCCGCTGGTACGACCGACGGTCCCGGCGCCTTCGACTTTACGCAGGGCGACTCCGGGGAACCCGATGCGAACCCGATCTGGGCGGTCATCAAAGGTCTACTGCGCGAGCCGACCGCCGAGCAGAAGAAGTGTCAGGAGCCGAAGCCCGTACTCCTCGATGTGGGTGAAATGAGCGAACCATATCCGTGGAGTCCCAACATCGTGGATGTGCAGATGCTTAGGGTCGGACAGTTCGTGGTTATTGTTAGTCCGAGTGAGGTTACAACGATGGCGGGGAGGAGGTGGAGGAAGGCAGTGAGCGATGAGGTGGAAGGGATCATTGGGGAGGAGCCGGTTGTTGTCATCGGTGGTCCCGCGAACACTTATTCGGTGAGCTACTCACCCTCGGCCCCTTGATTTGAGCCTGCAACTAACAGCCTTAGCACTATGTAACCACGCCAGAGGAGTATTCCGTCCAGCGCTACGAGGGCGCGTCGACGCTCTTTGGACAACACGAGCTGGCAGCCTACGTGAATCTGACCGTCTCCAATGCCGCCTATCTCGCTCCCGATTCCAGTTCGTCCCCGGACCCTGGTCCCTCGCCCCCAGACAACCGCGACGACGCCCTCTCGTTCATCCCGCCCGTCGTGCTGGACAACCCGCCAGCCGGCCGTGCCTTTGGTCAGTGCACTGAACAACCTGAGTCGGCCTCCGTCGGCTCCGTCGTACGCGCCACCTTTGTCGGCGCGAACCCAAGGAATGACTTGCGGCTGGAGGGGACCTTCGCGGCGGTGGAGAAGAAGGGCGATGACGGGGCGTGGAGACAGCTGAGGAGCGACGCTGACTGGTTCCTTACGTACACGTGGAAGAGGAAGAACGCGTTGACAGGGACGAGCGAGGTTGTGGTCGAGTGGGACAGCGCAGAGGACGGCGAAGGGGGAGGGGTGGTGGAGGAAGGAGAGTACAGGTTCCGGTATTACGGGGACTCCAAGAACTTGATTGGGGGTGTGAGGGCCTTCGCCGGGGCCAGTGATGCATTTACGCTAGAGTGAAGGACTGGGTAGTGTTTGAAAGCATACATAATAGGGGTCAGTGGATCAGGCGGTGGGCGTGTTGGCCGTAATAGCTGGGGGGATGTAATATCCAAGAGGGACTGTCACATCACGATATACATACCGTAACAATACTGAGCAATACTCTCTAGACGGAACAAAGTAAAAGTTTCGAAAGAAAAGAGGGGGGAGGCGAAAAAAAATTAACATACAACACCGAGGATTCGCTGGTCGTCACCGACCCAACTACTAGTTCGGCGCTCCCCGGTTTGTATATGGGAGAGCGGACGGGATCCCTAACTTTCCGGGGGCTATGGCCGTATGTACTTGTATTGTTCCCAGGCCATGCTCATGAGCCATTGTCGTGGGTTGTCTCTGACCCCGTTCGCTCGGGTGTGTTGCCTTCCGCGACCACAGTAAGGGGATATGCCCGGACACAATTCACCATCATGTTATCCAATGTCGAACCGTGTAGCCAGTTGGTTGTTCTATAGGGGTATCAAGTTCTAAAACCCAAACTTCTCTTCCAGCCATCGTAACAAAACACCCTCTGCAGCTCCCATCCCGCTCCCATCCTCTTCGCCAAGGTCATGCATCCGCACCCTTTCATTCGGTACGTCATCCCCCACCTCGTCGTCCCAGACCATCCGCTCTTTCACCTCCCTCTCCACGCTCCTCCGCATCACCTCGGCGAACTCCAGCGCCTGCGTCTCGAAAGTATTGCCCTTCGCCTTTGCGCGCCTCTTCCGCCTGATCAGCGGGGGCGGGCGGGTGTACAGGAGCTGCGTCTCCGGGATCTTGAGGGTTGAGGTCCGCGGCGGAAAGACGAGGGCCGCGCGCCGGGGCGGCGGCGGCGGGCTCGGAGGCATGGGATCCTCGTCTCCGGAGAGGCTGAGGCCGGCGAGGTGGTCGATCTGGGAGACGAGGGTCTCGGAGTGGGTGAACGACGAGGGGATGTCCATGCCGGCGGTCCGGAAGAAGAGCGTGGGCGAGGCGAAGGGGTCGAAGATGTTGGCCGTCTTCTTGAACAGGCCCGGCATCAGCGAGCCCATCTCCTCTATCGCATCGCACCCATACCTGTCCACCGGCACCAGGGCCCCCTTGGACTTGTGCGCGCGGTGGTCCGGGAGGAACATGGACCAGTTGTACACCCCGTTGTGCACCGCCAACCCCCTTACGGCAAAGTGTTTGTGCGGGTGGGATTCGGTGAGGGCGAGAGAGGTGGCAAGGGAGGCCCCGACGTGCGAGGAGAGGACGTAGATGGAGCGGCGCGCGGGGAAGGCCGGGGAGACGGCCTCGAGGAGGTGGGAGTAGGCGAAGGAGACGTCGTGGAGGGGGGTGGGCCAGTGGAGCGGGCACGGGTGGTTTGGGGGAGCGGAGGAAGCCCAGCGGTAGTGGATCACGGCGGTGGGGTAGCGGCGGAGGAAGGACGGGAGGTAGTCGGGGGACGGGGAGGGAGTGGGGAATGGGGGAATGTAGATGAGAAGGGGGAGTGAGGTCTCCGAGGCATTGTAGAGGCTGGGCTGTTAGTAGAGGGCACGGAGAGGCGCGGGAAAGGCACAGGCACATACGATACGGGGACGGAACCGGACGAGCCGCAGGGGACTTCATCGACGCGGTAATCTGGGATTGTACTTGATCGTCTAAGCTGCGGCTTCAGGGGGATGCGGACTGAGGGACGCGCCCGGGTGAGGGCCGGGCGGAGGAGCCATCTCATTGTGGGCCGCCGAGGCGCGACCGGTATCCAACAGCCTAAACAAGATGCATGGATCGTCCTCGGTTGAGTGGGGGGTGGCGGGGTTGGGGTTGCGGCCGGCCAGAGGCGCGTCGTGGTGAGTTTGACGCGACGGAGATGAGTTGAAGTGAGATGAGATAATCGGAGATGAGATGAGACGATGGAAAATTCGGAGCGCGGGCGGGCCATCCGGCGCCGCACGGAGTTGGTGGGGCGCAACGGCAGTGTCCAGTGATGGTGTGGCCAAGGAATTAGCGGGACCCTCCCCCGGAATTTGGCAGTCTGGTTGCTGGACTGCACGTAGCAAGGCCGGTGGATGCAGGGCCCATACCCGCATGGATAGCGGTGTTTGTCTTGTCGTACCGGCATGTATAATACACCACCACCGCCGCCGCCACGGCGCAGTTGATCCCATGCCTTCCAATCGATCTCATCCCAATTCTCTGGAGACTCAGACCCTGTCGCCCGGGGCCCTTATTGCAAGTTGCAATGCTTGGTAGGCAGTTTTTTTCTGCTTGGAAACAAGTCCTGCGAGACGAAAAGCTTTGTTCCAAGAGGTGCTGGTCCAGCTCGTACATGTAGCAGGCACGAGATGGTGCTGAGCGACGTACCTCTACCCTGCTACGTCATGTCTCCCCGCGCACTCTTGCTCGCCGGCTCAGGTGACCAAAACCCTCGCTTCGCACCATCCCATCCTTGCCAAGAACAGATACCATCGCCCCGTGTCCGCGACCCTGATTCGAGCTCCGTCATGCAGCTCAGACCCTGCGATACAGACGATCCCGCCCGACCAAGATTTGCCGCCGCGTCCCCACAACCTTGCAGAGGATGGATATGGTGGAGCCGGCTTTGAGACGTACACCCTCGACGTCGTGAGCGTCCGTCCTCGACTTGGTTCTTAGTTTTCTCCATCTCTATTGTCATGGTGAGATCCCGCCGCCGGGGGTCCGTCACCTATCTTCCGCCTTGACCCGTTGACCCTTGGACCCTGCTGCTCCCGATACGAGCGAGCCATGGACGCCTCGCCGCCGACTCCCCTTCAAGAGAAGGAGCGGGTGATCCGGCCGCCCAGCGCCGAAGACCACCGCCTCGACCCGAGGTAGGCCCCGGTCCCGTGGCAGCCACGCAGCGGATGTTAACGCGGTCCTAGTCGCTGGTGGTTTGCGTCGTCGGCGTTCCCCATGATCGCCGGCACCCTTGGCCCCGTCGCCAGCGCTTTTAGCATCTGCGCGCTCGTCCGGCCGTGGAGACAGAGCATCCCGCCCGGCACCGAGATCACCGACACCAACTTTGTCAAGGACCCTCCATGGTACTGAGCGTCTTGCACTTCGGGCCTACCTACACTTGAAGAGGCAGGCATGGACTGACTTTGCAGGCTCATCGCCATCAACGCCATCCAGCTCGTCATGGCCGTCATCTCCAACGTGTTCCTCCTGCTGAACATGACCCGCCGCGTCCGCTTCTCTGTCGCCCAGCCCATAACCATAGTCGGATGGTATTCACCCCCTATGCCCTATAACACACCTCTTAGACGTTAACACCGGGGGCTCTAGGTATCTCTCGTCCATCTGCCTCACCGCGCTCCTCGCCACCGCCGCCGGTCCCCTCCAGCTGCACCCTGCCTCGGAGTTCATCTGGTCGCAGGCCTTCTGGTACGGCCTCTGGGCTGCCATCCTCTATTTTCTCGTGGCCACCCTCATGTGCGTGACCGTCTACGGCGCCCTCCGCTCGCACTACCCTCTCGACTTCCAGCTCACTCCCAGCCAGCGCACCCTCATGCTGCAGACCATCATCTTCCTCATGTACATGCTCCTCGGCGCTCTTGTATTCTCCGCGCTGGAGGACTGGACCTACCTTGACTCGGTGTACTGGGCCAACGTCGCCCTCTTCACCATTGGCTTCGGCGACCTTGTGGTCGAGTCAACCGCCGGCCGCGCCCTCTTGATCCCATATGCCCTCGTTGGTATCATTAGTGTCGGTCTTGTCATCGGCTCCATTCGCACCCTTGTGCTCGAGCGCGCGAGTCGCCGTGTCGACGCGCGAATGGTCGAGAAGAAGCGCCGGCGTGTTGTGACCGAGATGTCCAAGCAGGGCAAGGACTCCATCCTCCGCCCCATCCGTCCTTCCCCTGCGTCTTCCTCTGCCGGTGACGGCCTCGACCATATGATCACTCGAGAGGGCAGCAGCCTCTCCGAGCTCTCCCGTCGCGAGGCCGAGTTCAACCTCATGCGCCTAATCCAGCACCAGGCCCTCGTCCGCCGCCGCTGGATTGCCACCCTCGTCTCCACCCTCCCCTGGCTCGTCCTCTGGCTCGGCGGTGCCGTCGTCTTCGTGCGCTTCGAAGCGCCCTACCAGAGCTGGTCCTACTTCGACGGTGTGTACTTCACCTTTGTGTCCCTGACGACGCTGGGCTTCGGGGACGTGACGCCCGTGAGTAATGGCGGCCGCAGTTTCTTTGTCTTCTGGGCGCTGCTGGCCCTCCCGACCATGACGGTGCTCATCTCGAATGCTAGCGAAACCGTGGTGAGGGTCATCCGGGATGCGACGTTGCAGCTGGGCAAGATCACCATCCTGCCTGGCGAGCATGGCTTCGAGACGGATGTGCAGTATGGTCTGCACAAGTTGAGCTGCGGGGTGCTCTTCCGCCGGAAGTTCTCCGTTGGTAACCTCGCCTCTGTCGGTGATTCCAGTAGCGAGGAGGATGAGGAGGAAGAAGATGCGAGCCCCGACCCGGCCACCCTGTTTCCAAGCCCTACCTCTCCGGCAGAGTACCACTACCTCCTCGGAAGCGCCATATCCACCGTCTCGACCGATATGCGCGAGACGCCCAACAAGCGCTACTCCTTCCGCCAGTGGGCCTACTACCTCCACCTCGTCGGCGAAGACGAGCGCTCCTCCAAGACCCACCGCATGGCCCGCCTGCGCCGCCCCCTCCACTCGCACTCCCATCCCCATCCCCACTCCCACCCGTACACCGAGAGCCGGGAGAACCACCCCCGGCTCGGAGGGAAAGCGACCCTCTTCAGGGAGTCGAAGAAGCTCGGTATGAAGCTGAGGAGGGCCACGCGGTTCGAGGACGTGGAGGAGGAGCTGGAGGGCGAGAAGTGGAGCTGGGTGGGAAACCAGAGTCCCCTGATCGCGGGCGGGGAGAGCGAGTGGATACTGGGGCGACTGACGGAGAGGTTGAGGAGGGAGTTGGAGGGAGTTCTCAGGGAGACGGGATAGGGGTGGCTTGTATGCGGGCCTCATGTCTTTTGCATTATGCCCGAGCACCTTGCTCGTTTTTCATGTATTGTAGGCCCCAGGATTGCATGGAGGTAATAATATTTCCGGGTTTTATTTAACCTTTTTTCCCTTTTGTATCAGCAAATGCGAATGGATGGGGGAAGTTACATGTACCCTACAGTGTCATGAGCCAGTTGAAACCTACACATAATACAACAGAACTCCGATGCATGAAAATCATTCGACCCCCTTCTCCTCCCCCTCCAACGCCCCGTCAGCTCCTCCTTGCCACTCGCCGCCTACCCCATCAGAATCCTCCGGTTCCTCTTGATCACGGCCCCCAGCACCTTCTCGTACTTCTCCGCCTCCTTCCTAGCCGCCACGACCCCCCTCTCCAGCTCTTCGAAGCCCATCGCCAGCGGCCTGAGCGGAGCCCTCCCCTCGTTGCCCAGGAACCGGGGCAGGGAGTCGCTCCCGATGACCTTGGTGCCGTTGCCCGCCGGCTCGGCGCCGCTGGGCACCCCGCCCTCGAGGTGCTTCTGCGAGTGGAACATGGCCTTCAGGCCGTGCATGATCTCCACCGCCTCTTTGTCCTCCACCTCCTCGAGCCACTCCTCGCCTAGCAGGGTGCGGTTGCCCAGGCGCATCCCGGGCACGTAGAACTGGCTCATGAAGTCCAGCGTCTCCTCGCGCCGGATCTTCGACTGGTACGACTCTGGAAGGTCGTCCTCGCCCTGGGGGAAGAACGCCGGCGGGCCGTTGGCCACCATCCGCCCCTCGACGATCGAGAAGTCGCCCGCTGGCATGCAGTGCCTGTCACTCTTGAAGGCCGCGGGGTCGTTGGCGTGCTTCGAGACGCGCTCCTGAAGCGCGAGGTAGCGGTCCTCCTCCTCCTCCGTCAGATTGCGAAGCACATCGCCGTAGGGCGTCACGATGATGCGCTGCCCGCCCTCCGTGCGCCGGATAGGCTTCCCCGCTCGGAGGACCACCTCTTCGTGACTCGTGAGCGGCTTCTGAAGGAGAATGCCGAGGTCCTTCATGTGGCGGAGCTTGGTCGCCTTGTTGGCCTGATAGACATCTACGGTGCGCGAAAGATAGTTTGCCACTGGCTGCAGCAATGCCGTCTTCTCGGGGTCGAGGCCGTCGCGGGCGAGCTCGCGGAAGATGGAATCGGGCGTGGGTTCGGGTTTCTCGAACGGCTTCTCCGGCTCCGGACGGACCGGGGCCGCCACAGGCTCGGGGGCCGGTTCCGGCGCGGGCACGGGCTCCTTGGGTTTCGGCTTGGCCTTGTTCTTGGCCTCCTTCATCTTCTTGACGGGAGACGCCTTAGGCTCGGGCTCGGGTTCAGCCTTCTTCGGGGCTTCCTTTGCACGCATGCTGGGCACGTCCTTTTCCGTGGCCGCGGGCTCCTCGGCCTTCTTCGCGGGCTCCTCCGTCTTCTTCCCAGGCTTTTCCTTCTTCTGCTTCTTCTTGCGGCCCATGACCGGCGCGTGCTCTTCCTCCTTGGCCGTCCCAACAAGTGCCTCCGTCATACCTTTCGTGGCGTCTTTGCGCTGCTTGCGCTGTTGGCTTTTCGTGGTAGTTCGGACGGCTGCTGAACCAATAATCTTCGTGGACGGGGGAGGAGAGCTGGCGCGAGAGGTGGGGATGGAGGCCGATATCATGGACGCGCTATCGCTAATGACCTCGCTGGTCGGCGTACCGGGGCGCGGCACCTTCGGGGCGGGAGGTGGCATATTGTCTAAGGATTGGCTGGCCTGGGCGAGGTTGGGAATCGCTTCTCCTTTCGGCGTCGGGACGAGCCTCAGGGTTTTGGTAACTCCGCGAGAAGTAGAAGCACCCGCATTTGAGGAGGGAGTGTCCGGTCTCGCAACGGCTGCGGCCGCGGTAACGGGAGTAGGTGCCGCAGAAGAGGAAGCGGATGTTGACGATCCTGTAGACGACTTCTCGACAGGCGTAACAAGAGCCTCCTGCTTCGCCGGGGCGGATTTTGTGGCGGCAGCAATGTTAAGCACGCCGGCCGCCGGCCGCTTCTCCGCACGCTTATCTTGTTGCTCTTGCTTAGAAGGCGTGGCAGCCCGATCAGGCTTGGACGGAGTAGCCACCCTATCTGGCTTTGAAGGTGTAGCTACCCTCTCGGGCTTCGAAGGCGTAGCCGCCCGTTCGGGCTTTGACGGAGTGGATACTCGCTCGGGCCTCGGGGTAGCCACCCTCTCGGGTTTTGAAGGCGTAGCCACCAGCTCAGCCCGCCCCTTTTTGGGAGTTGCAGCGATAGACTTGGGTGTAGGAATAGGAGCCGGCACAGCCGCTGGTGCCGGCTTGCTTGCCGTGCTCGACTTCCGCGAGTCTAGTGCGGGGAAGTCCTCTTCCTGGAGGAGGCCCTTACCCTTGCCCTGCCATGCCTGGGACGCTATATCCTTGGACAGGCCGCTGTCCGCAGCAAAGGCCTGCAAGTTCTTCTTCGCATCTCCGGGCTTCGAGCCGTCCTGGATTGGCCCGATGGGCGTAGTCTGGGGCCCTTGACCGGGAGTGGCCGGCCGTTGCGCACCAACAGCTGACGCGAAACCTGGCGGGCCAGGGAAAGGCGGAGGTATTCCCATGGAGGCTCCCGGTGGGAAGCCCAGGCCGGGAGGTGCCCCGGGGGTGCCGAGTCCAGGCGTCGGGAGCATAGTCGGGTAGGAAGATTGCCCAAATGGTTGCAGGGTGTGTTGTTGACCCGACATCTGCCGGCTGCTTTTCCCGTCCTCGTCGTCCGCCACCAGAGCATCCACCGAAGTCGAGGCCTCGTCAAGGGACAGCAGTTCGTCATCTAAGCGATCAGAGTCAGCGCAACGTATCTTTACACGCAGTGATAAACGACGCAACGAAACCGAAAGCACCACGCAGTTATATACAGGGCCAACAGTGGCGTTCGCTTCAGCCGGCGGGCGGGATTCTTGTTCTGACCTGACGCACAGGATACATGAAAAAAAGTAGGCTCTTCGATCACAGCTTCCCATCATCGTCTTCTGCAGAGGCCAGATGGCGTGATAGGGATATTCGGAAAGAAAGTGAAGATATAAGGAGGACCGTAGTATATTGGATCCTTGACGCTGCTTCCGGACCAAGCCGGGAGCGCGCGTCATCTGCCAAGTTAACGTACATGGAGGCTTTCGGAAGACGATGATGGCTTGCCTGGCGTTACCCGAGCCTCTGAATGCAACCCCGAGAAGCCGGCAAAACGAAGTGTCGAGTAGGATGATGTCGTTCAAGAACCCAGCCATCCCGCAGACAGAGTGAAAGAAGTTGCTGACGCCCAAATGCAAAACCCAGGTGACACTGAAGCTCCTCATGCTCGGTAGCGTAGAAAGAGCTCGTGTTATGCGTTCCGTTGCGCTCCGACCCCAGCCCAATGAAAAGGAAAGAAGAAAGACCAATGAATCCCGCCCGCCGTCCCGGCTGTAGGCAAACAAAACTCCTCCGACGCCCTCGTATAGTATAACAATAACGGGGAAAGGGACAAAAGAAAACCAGGCCCGATATCCCATGCGCCGCCCCGCGTACGGCCTTTCCGCTTCATGGGCAAACCCAACGCGACACGGCTTTACCACCGCGTGTAGCTCGAGTTGTACATCATGCTAGGGTTGTACCCACCTTGACTCTGACCCCCGAAAAGCCCCTGGCCGACCCCGGCGTTGCTCTGCGACTGGTGCTGCATCCGCGCCTGCAAGATGCTTGGGTCCGCAAGATCCACTAAGCCACTCCCCCCAGAGGAGGAAGTGTTAGCATGCCTGTGCTTCTTCCCCTTCTTCCTCTGCTTAGGGCCAAAGTCTTGGAATGCTCCGGGCTGGTTGCCATAGAGCGACGCCAGGAGGCCAGCAGCGGGAGCGGGGGTAGAGGAGGTTGGATACTGGTTGGAAAAAGGAGAATTCATGTACTCACGCTTTGCTGCGTCGTGCGCCTGCGCACTCCCCGCCGCGGCTCGTCCTCGGATGATGCTCTGCAGGAGATCGGCGTGGCTATCCTTGGGAGCTGCCCCGAACGGCGAGCCTCCAAAAGAAGGCCCTTGGCCGAACATGCTCGGCGGCGTGCCCGTGGACTTCAGCCCAGGCGGGGGTCCGGGAACGGAGGTGGTGTAGAACTGGCTGCCCTGCTGCGCAGGGAAACTGGATGGCATCATGGATTTCTGCTGTGCCATGATCCTAGGGTTGGCAGCAAGCTGGACGGATGCCGCGCCGCTCGAGTTCTCGTTCGCGAAACTGAACCTCGAAGTTTGGCGGCTATGGCCCGGCTGCTGCTGCCGTTGGACGAGCGATGAGAGTGCCCCAGGGGTCGAGATACCGGGCGGCAGATGCTGCTCGGCGAATGAACTCTGCGGCCTCACGAACATCTGCTGTTGCTGCTGAGGAGTCATGGAGCGGCTTCCAACTGACCCCATGTTGCCCGAGTTCTGTGACAAGGCGGGGCCGAAAATCCCATCGGCATTCGACCGCTGAATGGGCGGCTGGCCTGCACGCCGCGGGTCGAACGCGACGGGCTCTCGAGAAGGCTCTCTCTCCTCGGGTTCGCCGCCAAGAGCAAGGCTACCACCCGCTTCAGGCTCTCCTTCCGAAGGCTCAGGAATCTCCACTGTCTCTTCTTGCTCTCCCGCGGAAAGCCGCGCCTCTTCCTCTTCTCGCATCGCCCTCCGTTTCTCGCCACCTCGGATATCGAACATGGGCGGATACAACTCGACCGACTGGGCTATCTCTGGCGTGAGCTCAGGGAGGGTCCAGGCGTAGAGTTTCTTGATGATGTTTCGAAGTACGTCATCGGGGATGGCCTTGGCCTTCGATGTCCTCGCCGACGGGCCGGCCGGTTCCGGCCCCTTTGAGGCAGGTCCATCTTTTGAGCTAGAAGGCTTTGCATGCTCGGGAACGGGTGAGTCGGAAACTGCCTCCTCGGTTGTAGCAGGCAGCGAAGAGGATATCGCCGGGCTCGGCGCAGCACCGCTGGTGGCGTGGCTACCGCGTCGACTACGCTGCGGATTCCGTGCCCAGTTAGCCGACGACGGGAGCGCCGACCCGTCAACACCAGGATCCTCGGAGCCGTCCTTACTCGCGGGACGGGCGTGGGTTTGAGAGGGCGTGGATGTGAGAGAGGGCTGAGAGGTCTGCTGTTGGGCCTGTTGCTGGGTAGCTTGTTGCTGCTGCTGGTTTTGGCGAGCGTTGTTGCGGGAGGAGCTCGCCGAGGAAACGGGGCGCTGTGTATGTATGCTGTTCATGGACGAGAGATCCTGCCTGGTATAGCTATCTTCCTCGTCGCCCCGCTCGTGGAGGAACATGCACCCGCGGTTCGTGCACTGTTCGTGCTTCAGCCAGGCAGAGCAGTACTTGGTCGTGCCCAGCTGAGCCCTCAGCACACGGTCGCCGTTTAGGGAGCCGTTCACGGCGCGTATGCACCGCTCGGCCTCGTCGGGTTTCTCGAATGTGACGTAGATGCCCAACGAGGGGTTCTGGCCCTCGCCGCCTTTTCGGTTCGACACGGAGATCTTCTGGATGTTCCCGTATTGACCAAAAAACTCGGGCTTTCGGAGCGTCTTGGTCAGCTCGTCTTCGCGAACGGTCGGCGTGAGCCCCGTCACGTAGACGAGGTTCTTCTGGATGACCCGCACTCCGACGAGGTTCTTTCGGTTCTCTTTCTCGGCCTCGCGCTTCTGGGCTTCCTTTTGCCGCTGGTCTAGGGCCCGTTTCTTTTGGTTCTTCGTGATATTCGCGCGAAACTCGGCCTCCCTGTAAAGTTTATTAGCATGCCGTGTGCTGCGCAATAGCGTTTTGGGAGGGGTAGTCAGACAGGACGTACTCTTCAGGCGTCACGACCTTCCACTCTATCGTCCTTTCGTCGTACGGTCGTCTGCAGGCGGGGCACAGGCCATTCATGTTCGACTTTATATTGTTGAAGCAGAACTGGCAGACCTATAGAGACGCGCGGTAATGTCAGCTGCCCGAAGACGGTGAGGCGGCGGGCGACGCGAGGGTTGCGTGCGTACCTGGTACCCGCATGGACACGGCCGGAAATTCCGATCGGAGAGGTCGAGATCCTCGATGCAGAGGGGACTGAAAAGCACGCGTTAGCGGGGGGCGGAAAGGAAGGTCCACGATGCTTGGGCTGCAGCGGAGCCCGGCGGTGTCGACACGCAAACGACTTACCAGACATCGTCGTCGTCGTCGATAAATGTGTCCTGTGGCGCCATGACGTGGGTGGGAATTATCGGTCGCGAAGGGAGAGGTGATATTACGCGGAGGGTTGGGCGTTGAGGATGGTGAGCGTGTGTTGTGTTCGAGGGTCAGGCAAGGAAGGCGATCTGGGAGGAGGATTTATCAGAGGTTAAGGTTTTGGAGGGAAGAGCTGCATCAGAGCCTCCAGCCTGCCCAGAGAACAGAGTCTGCATGGAATCTCGGGAAACGCGACTAAGTCAGAAGGGGAAATGAGTGGGTCTTGTGGTATGAGCTTCCACGTGACGCAGCTTGATAGCATAATACAGACCGGCGGACAGCACAGGCGTACGTGGCCTGGGTACCCTGCTATCAGCATGGTCTCCAGCCAATACGGTTCCGCAAATTGTAATGCGCTCTCTCAGCCAGACATCATCCCTCCAACCCCGAAATATTCGCTCTCATAGCCGAGCGAAAGAGCCACTCCCTCACCCCCCACGACCAATTGGCCACGCCACGACATCCGCTCCCGAAAATGGCCAGCCGGGTCTGTCGAAGCAGAGCTCTGGCCTCGGCCCTGCAGCCAGCAAGGCCGTCGCCGACTGCCCCCAATGGCGCCGCCGTCCGCTGCCTCTCCGCGACCGCGCCGCAGCACGTCGTCACCGTCCCGAAGGGCGCCCCGAACACGAGGGAGCAACGCCGCGAGCCCATGGGTCCTCTGAAGGCGCCCGTCGTCAACCCGAGCGACAAGTACGCCTCCAAGGCCGACGCCATGCACCGATACGGGACGTGGGTGATGGGCTGCCTGCCCAAGTACGTGCAGCAGTTCTCGGTCTGGAAGGACGAGCTCACCATCCACATCTGTCCCTCTGGCGTCATACCCGTCTTCTCATTCCTGAAGTGTACGTTGCACCTCGGAGCTTCCGTCCCCCGCCTTCATTCGGCCTGCGGGAGCTTTCCGACCTCCCGAGCGAATAGCTAACCACTCACAGACAACACCGCCGCCGAGTTCACCCAGGTCAGCACCATCACAGCCGCCGACTACCCCACCCGCTCGCAGCGCTTCGAGATCGTCTACAATCTCCTCTCCGTCCGCCACAACTCCCGCATCCGTGTCAAGACCTACGCCGACGAGGCCACCCCGGTCGCCTCCCTCGTGCCCCTCTACGAGGGCGCCAACTGGTACGAGCGCGAGGTTTACGATCTCTTCGGCGTCTTCTTCGTCAACCATCCTGACCTCCGTCGTATCATGACCGACTACGGCTTCGAGGGCCACCCCCTCCGCAAGGACTTCCCCCTCACGGGCTACACCGAGCTCCGCTACGACGAGGAGAAGAAGCGGATCGTCACCGAGCCCCTCGAGCTCACCCAGGCATTCAGGAACTTCGAGGGCGGCTCCAGCGCGTGGGAGCAGGTCGGCCCCGGCCAGGACAGGACGCCCGAGGGCTTCAAGCTGCCGACGCCTAAGCCCGAGCCGCCCAAGGAGGAGCAGAAGAAATAGAGCTAGAGGGAGGCCGCTCTGGGAAGCGACGGGTGAGAGAGGATGTATAAACAATTGTTAGACTTATCGTCTCATATGTTAGACCACTGAGTCCTGAAGTACCCTGCTGTGTGTCTACGCGTCGTGATGTCGATATACAGCCGATGGAGTACCTGTCCATACCTGTCACTTTTACGAGTTTACACATGAACTCCCGGCTAGTTCAATCTTCACCGTTTGTACTCGAGAGAGTAGCTGAGAGACCCGTGAACGTTGAAGGTAACAACGAAAACCTCAATTATGGTGGTCCCAATCTAACGAACTGTCTAATGGTGTGCTTTTTCGCCCCCTCCGGCAGCTAACCTCGTGTCTCGCAGCTCCCCCCATGTGAGTAAACGCTACCGCCAGTGAACCTTCCAGCGGTCGGGGTACGCTCTGTCCATCCGCTGCGAATGCCCCCGCAAAACACACCTGAAACCCCCACCGCTGCACAGGTCGAGACCTGCCGCTGCGTTCGAATGTCTGGCAAGACAGGGAAGAACCGAAAACAGATACACGATGATAATTGAGAAGAGAAGCTGAATGACCCTTCCTGACGCCTGACCAAGTCCAATGTCCCGTGAATGCCAGCTCCCTGTACTGTGCTCCCCCCCGGCTTTCATAATTTCTTCGGAGTATGAGTCGTAGGCAACGTAGAAACTCGAAATTCGTGAAAAGAAAAAAAGACTGTGTACCATTAAAAGAAAAAAAAGAAGGTAGTTCATTGCGCTTGTGTGGGTACGGAACACACGTCTCTGGCGCGGATTGTCCCTGGATGAGACGCATCCGTCCTGGCAAGCGAGACTGACCCTGAACGAGAAGGATTTTCAAGAGAGGTGGAATGCACCCTGTCCTTCCCTCATTGCTGTGAACAGCTGTTTCTTGAGACTGTCGACGCTCGTGTAGTCAGGCAGCTTGAGGTAGTTCACGCAGGTCATCACACTCGGGAGGTAATCGTCCGAGGCGTATGGATGCTCGCTTGGCTTGCAGACGACGGTGAACATGGGTGTCAACGACTTGAATCCTGCGACGTAGTCAGTAGCTGCTACGGGAATGGCTGGAAAGCGACACCTTGACATACCTCCAATCGGTAGCTTGGGGCTTCCAGTGGTGAATTGGAGGAAGTCACGACGTTGGTTAGGCAACAATTCACTCATGGTCTGCAGGAGGTTCCTGACAGATCGACTGTCCATGTTGTATCCGTGGTCGGCCTTGATAGAGTCCATAAGCGCTAGAGAGAGGGTTGGTTAGCAACGGACGTGGTGGACGGGTTATCCAGAAGAACACTTACTCTCAAGGGACCAGTCCTCCTCAACCCGGCCAAACAGTGACACCAGCTCGTCGGGCGTGAAAGCACTCAACGCCGAGTACGGGAAAACGTGGGTGAAACCAGCCCGGAAGGCATCAACCTGTCGGTGGACCCCAGCTCCGAGAGTCATGTCGATCACCCGGTTTAGATAGTCTTCGACGTTCGAGATGGACACGCGGAGTTGAGAACCGCCGGGAACAAGATCAATCTCTGGGTATCCCGGCAAGGTGAAGTCGAGACAGAGGTCGTCCAGCTTGGTGTCGTCGATAACAATGTTCTCAGTCGCGGCAACCTTCTCAGCGGGAGTTCGGTTCGGGTCTTCATCAATCTCCTTTTTGACCGTGGCGAACTTCTTGATGGTCATCAGGGAACGGGCAAGGCCAGGGTCCACGGCCTTGACTGCTCCAAGAGAAGGCTTGATGCCAACCGGTGACGATGCGTCGCCAATTCGGAACATGATTGGGTTGAAGTTAATGTCGATGATCCGCGAGTCGAGCATCGAGCGAGCAACGAACTTCCCGAGAGAGGTGAAGAGCTGGAGAACACGTTCTCCATTGGGGGACGACGCCTCCTCGTCATTCATCGGCCGGGGGAAGAGACCAGTGCTCCCGTTGATATACTCGTCAGTCTCGTTCGAATCCACCTCGCGCCAGAGTTTAAGCTTCTTCTTCGCAAACTCCTTGCTGATAGTCGAATAGAACTCAAGGGTCGGGCCCAGGCCTGTGCCGACTTCCTCGAAGTATTCCACCTCAAGGACGCTCTGGCTCGCCCCGTACAGTTCCATGACCTTCAGAGCTGATTCGAGTATCTTCGAACGGCCGATCCGGACCTTCTGTCGCTGAAGCCGGCCAAGGAAGGGTCGCTCATCCCGCCTGTCCCGCCTGACGTCTTCTGCGGACTGCGCGTTCTGCCAGCGTGTCATCGATCGGGCGTACCCGAAAGATGTCGACTGGAGGAAGAGATGGCGAGTCTCGAATGGGAACAGGAACGGATACAGCCGCGCCAAGTCCTCAGACCAGCTCGGGAGGCAGTTGCTGGCGACAATGAGAGGTTCTTCGAGCTGGCGATTCAGCTTGGCCGTCAGTTTCGTGTTCACGAATTGTGAGAGCGGCTCTCCTGTGAGATGAAGGTTCTCGTCATTTTCGATGAGAACGTCCTCCAAGTTCGCATTCAGGTCGTGCAGGATCCTGAGCAGTTGAAGGATTGATGCCGTGGTAGGATGCTTCGCAAGCGAAGCGGGAATTCCATCCACGGCGGGTTCGGCGTTGGTATCTGCCGACGAAGTGAACGAGGATGATGACTCTTGAGGAGGCGGCCCCGGAACGCGCTTGAACTTGATTGTGTGCGCCTGAGACCAAATAGTCCTATTCGAGTGGTCCTCAGAAGATAGCAGCTGGTGGATCGCCCGATAAATAGTCGTGTCGTTTCCAATCGCCTTCCCATCTACACTGAACTCGACGTGCCAATCCTGCGGGGCCGTCTGGATGGCAGCCGCATACGATAGCGGACGGGACGATGATGGGGTGGGCGTTGCCTGTACGCTGGTCGACGGCGGACTTGTGCGCCCGGGGCGGGGCTGACCGGCAACAGCACCACCAGGAGTGTGCACCCTCGAGCCATCCTCGTTCTTTGCCGTCACCTTCCCTCCAGCGGCAACCTCCAGATTCACCGCGGACGGATCTCGAGACGGCTCCTCGCCGCCCATATCTTCATCAAGCTCGCCCGCAATTTCGTCAAAGGGGCCAAATCCGGCCGTGTCCTCCTCTTCATCCGTCAGGGGCCTCTCGTCGGCGCACTCGAGTGCGTCCTGGAGATCGTCATCTTCCTCCGGAGGCGGTAGAGTGGGAGGCGGAGTCTCTGTAGAGTTGCCTTGGCGACACGATGAGCGCCGTAGAGCCCGCTTCTCACGCGATGTGGACGGCGTAGTGGGTGCATCAGGCTGCGCTCCGGACCGTGACTTGGACTTGCGCGATCCCCTTGCACTCGACGAGGGCGTGGCAGTCGGCGGGGGGTCAGGGTTCCCACCGGAGCCGGAGGCCGAACGATCCACCAGTCTGCTAGATGACGATGAGCCCGCGAACGGAGGAAGGGGCCTGGCTCCAGCCATGGCTGCAAGAGCCTTCGAGATAGGATCCCGCCTAGCGTTCCGACTAGCCCTCTCTGAAAGCGAGATGCGAGGACGCAGATAGTCATCCAAAGACTGGAAAGTGGCAATGGCCTGGATGGAGACCACAATGTTCCGATACGGGCGGGGAATTTCCGCGTCCTCGTCGGCCGTGAGCCGAAGCTTGATCTGCTTCCCGAGCATGGACACGGCGTTGCTTCGATTGCTATCCATGGAGCTGTTGTGGACGGTTATGACCTCGAAATGCTCAGACCTACTGAGCAGATCTTGAAGTTTATTAATCATAACGCTGAAAGGGCTTGCGGGAGAGTGCTTCCCCATAAAGACTCGAAGGAAGGCTGTCTGGGCGGCCCGGGCTAGAGACACATCCGGGTTGCTGAAGACCTCCAGAAGGACCCGCACAAGGCCAGAGGCCAGTAGCTCAGCGCTAGTGACGCTTTCCAGCACGTCAGCGTCGAAATAAGAAGCGAGCTGCTTGAAAGACTCGACGCCAGCTTCGGAGGTATGGGTCCCAGAGGTTGGCTGGAGGTAGAGTCTCTCCAGTTCCGCCGCAAGCTGAGATAGATCGTCGAGGATCTTGGTTGCCTTTTTCTTCATGATCTTGCTCTGCTTCTCGGTCTCGTGTGTTTCCAGGAACTTCTTCGCCATCTTTCGGATGGTGGAGCTTGGCGACGGCAGATCCGCCAGGCTATGAGGGCCATCATCGATTGACATAGTCGACCCCCGGGAACTGACCGGCGATCCGTCGTCATCATGGCGAGGGAAGTCTCCATCTCCATCCTCGTCCTCGTCCCCGTTGTCTTCGTCGGAGGTGTCTCGCTGCTCATTGTCTTCATCGTCCTCGGAAGCCTCGTTCCCAGATCTATTGGCAGAACCAACTGACCCTGGAGTTGCAGCCTTGGTTTCCTCTGCAGCTCCGTCCTCTGGAGAGGAGGTCGGTGTGTCCTCCTCGGCCGCCAGCTTCGTGATTTCAGCCATGACACCCTCGCGATAGAGTTGGTACCGGTAAATATCGTCTAGTCGACTGATAAGCAGCTCCGTGGCCTGCAGACCGAGCATAACCAGCGTGGGGTGATCTTGCTGAGACAGGATGGCCGCCAGAAAAGAGGCATACGGCACGGACCTCAAGGCTTCCACCAGGATGCCTTCGTCGAGGTTGGAAAGCATCTTCAATTGTGCCGTCAAGACCTTCTGCCTAACGCTGAGGTTGACAGTGCTCGAGAAGGCGTCGGTGAGAGTGGGGAACAGGATCAGCGCGAATCTCCTGACCTCGCTCTTGCACTCGTGCAACATCTCAACCCTTTTGTCATTGGAGGACTTGCGATTCTTGCTCGATTCAGCGGATGGCAAGGACGGGATGGAGTCAGGGAAAAGGCCCGCGTCGACAAGATGGCCATTTGAGGTGTCAAGGGTGCGAGAAAAGTTCGGGAGCAACTCGCAAATGACATTGAGAGTCTCAATGATTTGCTCCCGGGGTCGATGAATCAACGCTTGCATAATCACAACGCTGTCGAGCTTGGCGGCAACGTCCTCAGTGTCGTCCGGGGGTGATACCCCCGTTAGTATTTGATATAAAGTCTCGACGACGTTGAGACGGAATAGATCAGCCGAGAGGCGGGGACTGGCGCGCGCGGTGAAGGCCAAGACTCGAAGGAACTGCGTATGGATGTTGGGTCCAATTAGGTTCGTGGTACCTGGAACAAGGAGCCTCAGGATGGCCCTAAGGAGATCGATATCCACCAATTGCTCGAGCTTCGACGGGTGATATTTGAAGCTTTCCACGATGCCTGAAACGGAGAGCGCGGCTTGTTCAACGACTCGCTGATCGTTGCTGCCAAGCACATCCAACAGCTTCGGCATAACATCTCGCACAACCGTGAAGGAATCCTCGGGTATGTTTCGGCAACAGTTCGCGGCAGTAGTCGCGGCAGTCCTCTGCGTGCTCGTGGCGAAGAAATCTAGGTAGGAGAGGCAGGCGGTCAAGCCTCCCTCACGCACGATGGCGCTCGGATATTCAGTCGATATCTTCTCGAGCGTACTCAGCGACTGCTCTGCTACATCGATGAAGGAAATCTCGAGAAGCTTGCTGCAGAGCACGGGCACCGCACCACCATAGACGACATTGGCCACGCTGGCTGGGAGGGCTTCCATTAGGTTCGCCAGGCAGCGACAGGCGAGGAGCATGACCTCGGGGCTATTGGGGGGTTGCATCAGAGAAACGAGTTCCTTGACGAACGAGTCCGGCGAGAAGTGGCCCGACAAGTTGTCCTCGTTGGAAACTAGAAGAATCTCCGAGAGCTCCTGCAGGGCGGCCTGCTGGACGAACTCGTCCTTTTGGCGCAAGCTATTGTAGATGTCTCGCAGTCTGGGTGAGATGCCGGAGATCATGCCGGTGAGGGCCCTGAGAGTACTGGACAAACCAGCCGGAGGTCCTCCCAACGCACCGAAGGGACTGTCATCCTCCCCGTCGTCGTAGCGGTGCGAGTCATCCTCATCCATATCGTCACTATCGTCCGCGACCGGACGATCCTCACCGGCAGGCGCTGGCGGCGGCGGCGGCGGAGGCGGAGGCCCAGCCGTATTAAGCGGCTCTTCCGTCCCCGTCATCGTTGTGTCCTGATCTAGATTCGAGGCATTTCTTCTTGATCGGCGAGAAGAGTTCGGCTGGCCCGTGGCAGGCAGAGAATCTGCAATATGGGTTAATATCTTTGAACACTAGAGGGCAGCCGGGCCCGCCAGCTGCAAGGTGAACCGACGGGGGTTTGGTTGAAACCAACGCACCTTGACTTGTGTTGGTAGTCTTCTTGCTACGACTTGACTTCCGGCTCGAGGAAGCAGACGGAGTCGCCGTTCCACTCGCACCAAACGCTCCGTTCGAGTCTCTATATCGACGGCATAAGTGGTTAGTGAATGGCCCAGCAACAGTGACTCGGCGTGAACCTGGACCCCAAGGAACGTACTCTTGGCCCGACATGGCGGCGCCTTTTCCCTTCTTTGCCTGTGTCCTGGCGGGAGCGGGAGTCTGTGTAGTCTGATCGGTGGCGGAGTCTAGACCCCTCTGACGCTTAGAACGGCGGGTCGACGATGAAGGCTGTAGAGTCGTATCGGAGGGGGTCGAGGTGTCGTTATTGGGAGGAGTCTTCCGTTTCCGCGAAGCGGTCGGCGTGGACTGTGTGTTGGGAGTTGGGCCTGTGCCAGCAGGTGCAGACGGCGAATCAGCAGCGGCAGCCTCAGGAGCCGGAGCAGCAGCCTGGTTTGCTGCTAAACGAGCGGCCGATCTCGTAAGTCTGGGTGACATTAGGTCAGCTTCCGGGGTGTTCCGGCGGGTTGACGACGTCTCCTGGGGACCAGGTGGTTTGCAGGAGTGGATTCTTGAAATCGGGGTCGAGCTGGAGTCTCGACGGGGAAAGACACGGCCAAGGCTCCAGCGAGGCGAAGGTCGGCCCCACTCGCGGAGATACCTTGGCAGTCTCTAGGCCTCGGAAAGCCGATTGTCATGGGCATGAAAGAGAAGTTGTGGAAGTACGATGGAGGAGACGAAAGGGAACGCTTGTGGGGAATTTTTTTTTATGAAGGCTGAGAGAGGCGAGAGGATGGCCTGGTGTGGTGTGGTATGTAGGATGTGGTTGTGGTGTGGTGTGGTGGATATGGTGGGTGTGGTGGGGGCCTGGGCTGGAGCAGGCGCCCGGGCCGATAGCGCCTCGAGCACCAGCTTGAAGAGCACGCGCACTGAAGCTTGGACTCCACGGTTCGAGGACACCCAAACCACTGGGAGAGTCCAGGTGGCTGGAATCTAGAGGGCAGGCCAAAAACGGAGGGTTGACGGTGAAGGAACAACGCCTTGCGGAATGTGAGTAATAAAAGCCTAGCTGTTTGCTAGGAGTGAAACGAGCTGGCAGAACGGAGAGTGTGACAAAGGCCAAACTGTTGGTGGCGTGGACGACGAGGATGATGTGGACATGGGACAGAAGGAAGGAACGACGGTGGCCACGAGCTCTCTCGAAGCCTTATAACAAAGGGTCTGACTTTCCCACTTCTAAAAGACTGCTTCGAGGCTTGGGGCCAGGACGAGATGTATCAAGGAAACAGGGGGGTATTACCTCTGGCCGGACGGGGCTGCGTTCTGCGCAGGAGCGGCGAGGCTCTCTCCCGGAGTATCGAAAAACGATGCCGGTCGGGAGTGGGAGATGGGAGATGTCGAGGTCTGCTGGTGGTGCGGCGATGGGAGCGGATATCGACCGGGCGAGCGTGGATCGCTATCGACAACGACCGAAGTTCGTTCTGCCATGGATTACGCCATGAGGCGGACAGGCCGAGGCCCCGGGAGCTGAGGATTGCGGGAGGTTCGAGGCGGGCAAGGATCTGGATCGTCGAGCTGGCGATTCTAGGCGATTGGGCTGGGTCGCGAGGGGGTTGTCGAAAGAGTAGATTCCGTCAGGGTTTCAAGGGTCGGTCGGCTTGCGGCGGGAGGGGTGGGATCGAGGTTTCGCGGGCGTTCGGGAGATCAGGACAGACGGGGCGTCGTCGATACCCGGTTACAAATGCCACTGACGCTCGCACAGGGTGGGACTGGAGAGCGGGCAGTGTGCGGAAAAGCAGCGCTACTATCTGTTGGCTAGGAGCTGGTGCAAGTGTTGTTGAGTTCAGGTGGGCGGTGTCCTCGTGCTGAGAGCATGTCTGATCAGGTAGAAAGCTTCGGGCGGCAACTCCTCCAATGACCGTTTCATTCGGTGCTCGGAAGTCAAAACCCAACCTCGTGGCCCAGGCTGGCGAGTACCGTAATTATCATGCAGGTGGTGGGATCCGATAACGCTTTAACCACGGAAATGGTAACATCGAGCAGGCGGAGGCTGCCCGGAGCCAACCTCGCCCCGTTAATGGGACACTGTGCCAGCCTCCGGATCCACTGGGCGTTAATAACGGTAATCCGGAACGCTCTGCACCAAGTGGCCCACAGCGGGGTCACAGTGCTCAACGGAAGCTGACTCACCAGCGTTTGCGGCACTTCGAGGCGGCGCCCGTATTGCATATCGAAATCGGACCCGTGTCTTCCGTTGGCGGCACGAGAGAGAGCGCTCCCATACCGAGTACGTCGACCAAAGGAACCGCTGGAGTCACCGGGTTTCCAAGACGAGCAGAGGTAGTATTTATAGAGTCTTTAAACGATTCGAAACGGCTTCATAAACAACTTGAGACGTGTTCCTTTGACCAAGAGGCCCGTTTATGGCCTTGCCTCGCAAGGTTACCACAGAACCGAACTTCTTATGCACCAGAATATGGACTGCCGTGGGTAGTATATGCGGCTCTACTCTAGAGACCCCTTTCCGCCCTCGTACTCGCTTAGGTCGTACTCCTCGGGGTACTTCTCCAAAATCTCCTTCAACTCCCCCATCTGCCTCCTCAAATCCGGCCCAACTTCCTCGTAAACATCCTCGAACATCGTCCTCACAGCCGGCTTCTTTCCTCCCTCCGCCTCCCTGAACGCCTTCATTACCTCCCTTTTCAGCCTCGTCCTCGCCTCCTTCTCCCTCTCCTCGTCCCAGATCCCCTCGTGCTCCATCCACTTCCGCAGCCGGATGATGGGGTTGTCCCGCCGCTTCCAGTCCTCCACCTCCACCCGTGCCCGGTATGCGAACGAGTCGTCCGAGGTGCTGTGATGGCTGACACGGTATGTTAGGGCTTCGATGAGGACTGGCTTGCCGCCGTCCTCGAGCGCCATCTCGCGGGCCCGCTTCGTGGCTTCGCGGACCGCCCAGATGTCATTACCGTCTACACGGATGGTCTCGATACCGTAGCCAACCCCGCGGCTGGCGATTCCGTCGCCACGGTACTGTTCTAGGGTAGGAGTGGAGATGGCGTAGCCGTTGTTCCTGCAGATGAATACAGCGGGGCATGATCTCGTCGCCGCCATGTTGAGAGCCGCGTGGAAATCGCCCTCGCTAGCCGCTCCCTCGCCGAAATACGCCACGACGACCCGGGGTGGTAGCGATGGATCGTTTTGCCTCTGGATTTTCAAGGCGTATGCTGCCCCCGAAGCCTGTGGTAGCTGTGTAGCCAGAGGGGACGAAATGGCGTGCTGAAACAGTCAGTGCTTTCCTCACGACGAGCAGTGGGGATTATGGCTCACCATGTTCAACTTCTTACTGCCGTAATGGACGGGCATGTTCCGTCCCCTCCCAAGGTCGTTGATGTTTGCAAACAACTGGTCCATAAAGTCTTTTGCCGAGTACCCGCGGTATTTGAACACCCCTTGCTCCCGGTACTGGCAGTATATCACGTCCTCCATCGTCAGCGCCGACGCGGACCCAACAGCGACAGCCTCCTCGCCCGCCGACACCATGTAGAAGCTGATCCGGCCCTGGCGCTGCGCATCGAACATAATCAGGTCCATAATCGACACGAACACCATGTCCTCGTATAGGCCAACGATCTCCTGCGTGGATAGGTCCGGCTTGAACGACTCGTCGACAACGGCGCCATGTTGGTCCACAATTCGGTAGGTGGGCATGGGGGAGTGGTCGGCGGGTGTGTCGAACTTGAGGGTTGTCGCGAAGGCGCTCTTCACGGCGCCGGGGAACGAGACATAGTCCGAGTCCGGACGCTGCGACAGGTTGCTCGCCGTTCGGACCGCAAAGGGCGAGGTGGTGGACACAGCCAGCGGCCGTGTTAGCTTGGACAGCGCCGAGCGCCGAAGGATGCGGACGCTCATCTCCAGGGGGTAGCGAGCACACTGTTATCGGGGTCTGGGGTTTCCTGCAAGGTGATAACGAGAGTTCAAGAGCGCAGAGTTCAAAACATCAGAAAGCGGAGGGGAATTGGAATGTAAACCCCGTCCAGTGTCGTTCGTCCCGTGGGGCGGGTTTGGGCGGCGGCCGGGCGACGTCATGAAAGCCGACGCAAAGCGAGGGCCCACAGAAGCCGACGATGGATTTATGCCGAGATGCGACACGCTCTAGGACCACTTGCATCGATTTATAGTTGAGGGGTCTTCCAGTCTACAGGCAACATGAACTCTCATTCCGTCGACGCACTCGGTATGACATTAAGGAGGCAGGAGAGCCCAATGATTTCAATGGCAGGCACAGCCGAAGGCCAGTATCCAGACTGGTGCAGGTGCCCCTCCCCCCGCCATTCAGCGAGTGAAGGCACAACGCTGCTGCAACGCTGCCGCATCGTGCCTGCCTCATTAGATGCCCCGTCGTGCCTGCCACAAGCCGTTTGCATAGTTGCCAATGACCGCCGAGCTATCCGAGCAGGCGAATAACCATGTGCTCTTCAATTGATTCGACTGTTACGATTCGTAAACAGAAAACTGCTTGTCTCTGCACGCATTCTCCAAAACGTCTCGGCAACAAAACCCATAGCCCATGTCCATCGCTGGCTACTCAAGCGCAATCATCGAAATGGGCGCTCGCATCGGCATAGCCATCGTCATTGTCGTCCTCCTTGGCCTCGTCGCCGTCCTGCTCTATCTCGCCAGGAAGGCCATCATCAACTTCGTCACGGCGCTCCTTATGCGCCGGAGGGAGGCCCGCGGCGAGGGGTCCTCCGACAGTGCCACGGCGGACGACGGCAGGAAGCGTCCTGGCGCCGTTTAGCTTGTCCAGTTTAAGCCGAGGGGACCTTGCTGCTGTGGTGCAAGGGTAAGCCGCCGCTCTCCCCAAATCCCCACCACACTATGGAGCTCGGAATGTGGAGCACGAAGCCACAGTGTGGAACCATATCCTGCAGCACACTAGCCACACGTGCAGAAAACCTCACGTCCGGCTCCAAGCCTCAGCTAACACGCATCCAGCTCCCCCGCGGCATCCCCAACCATGGCCTCCCGACCCTCACTACGCGCCCTCCGGCGCATACAGGCGCCCCTACGGAACACCCCTCAGACCCGATCGCTATGTGTATCAAAATCCTTGCTCAACCCGGCGCAACCCGACCCGACGGGCCGCCAGACGCACTTTGGGTTCGAGACTGTCCCCGAGTCGGAGAAGGCGCAGCGCGTGGCGGGCGTCTTCCACAGTGTTGCCGAGTCCTACGATAAGATGAACGATCTCATGTCTTTCGGGTGGCACCGCATCTGGAAGTGCGTTGCTCCAATTCCGTTGCCTCCGCCTAGCTCGCAGTACGCAGAGACTAACAAGCGCGCAGAGACCACTTCGTCTCCTCCCTCGCCCCAGGCCTCGTCCCCTCAAACCCTCCCTCCGACCTCCGCCTCCTCGACATTGCCGGCGGCACTGGAGACATTGCCTTCCGTCTCCTTCGCCACGCCATCAACGCCCACGCCCACCCCTCCGTGCACATGACCATCTCGGACATCAACCCGTCCATGCTCGCCGTCGGCCGCTCCCGCTCCGAGGACCTCCCCATCTCCCACCAGGCCGCCCTCTCCTTCCTTGAAGCGGACGCCACTTCTCTTCCGCCCGCCATCACTCCCAACTCGGTCGACCTCTACACCGTCGCTTTCGGCATCCGCAACTTCACCGACATCCCCGCTGCCCTGCGCGAGGCCCACCGTGTGCTGAAGCCCGGCGGCGTCTTCGCGTGCCTCGAGTTTAGCGCCGTGGACAACATGCTTCTCAACGCCCTCTACAAGCGCTGGTCCTTCAGCGCGATCCCACTCATCGGCCAGGTCGTGGCCGGCGACAGGGACTCGTACCAGTACCTTGTGGAGAGCATAGAGCGGTTCCCCAGCCAGGAGAAGTTCAGGGACATGATAGTCGATGCCGGGTTCGCCGTGTCCGGGGACGGGTACGAGAATCTCACCGGTGGCGTCGCCGCTATTCATAAGGGGATCAAGCCGTTGTGAGGGGACGTGGATTGTATTATATCTTGTTTGTAAGATAGGAAGGGCGTATTCCAACGCTAGCATTAATAGACTATGAGGTTCAATCTTTGGTTTCGCCCGCCGTGCTCTCGCTATCCAATACGCTGTGCGTGTTACAATTCGCTCCGTCTGGACAGGATTGTCTCTCGAGGCCCAAGAGGCCATTCGTAGCTCCAGCCACGGTAAACTCGGACTCTACGCGCGCCAGAACACCCAAGCTCGCCTGCCAACGCTGCAGTGAGAGGCATTACCACGGAAACAGGTGCCGCGTAACACACCCGGAGAGCGGGAAGAACACTCCTGCCCCTACACGCCCGCGAAACCCACGTGCCGTCCTCGAGTCGCGCGCAGGACGCCCGAGTCCCCAAGCCAAGAGTGGGCCCCATGCACACACACACACACACAACACCAGCGAGGCAAGGGAGAAAACATGGTATCTTCGCATTCACTTAGCTCACCCACTTTTCTAAGCTTCGAACACCCCCTCTCCCCCTTCGTTCCCCCCATGCCATATCGAGCGAACGTCTCCAGGTCACTCCACAGCGCGGATTCACGCGAAGGGTTCCTTAGGCGGTCCAACTCTCCTCGACAGAAGCCTAAAAAGAACAAAACAACAAAAACGCCCCGATACATCCTCGGCAAGAACCATCTCATGTAGCCGCGCAACTCGAGTAGTTTACATCCTCCGCCACGTACAGTGCGGCGCCGTGAGGAGATCCCTTACTAGGCGGCCTCCGCGGGCGTCGACGAAGACGGAGCAGGCGAGGGCGCGCCGCCGTCCTTCAGGCCCCTGCCGCGGCCACGTCCCCGATCACCGCGACCGCCGCGTCCACCCCTGCCACCGCGGCGCGCGCCCTCGGAGTCGCTAGCTCCTCCGCCGCCCGCGCTGCGATAGCCGCTGCCCGAGTTCGAGGCGCCCCCGCGCCCGCTGCTACCCCAGTTCCCTGCGCCACCGCCGCGTCCGTAGGACTTTGACTCACGAGGCTGGAAAATGGTAACCAGCGGCCTCGAACGGTCCTCACGAGTTCTAGTCTTGAACTCGTCCGGAAGCCTGGCGAGAGCGGCGTCGCGCTGCTCGGTCGTCTTGAACTGAGCGACCTTGTTCTGGTTGCCCCACTTCTCGACCTTGGTAATATTCGTCTTGTCCTCCTCGGCGAACAGATCCTTCACCTGGTCGTCGGAAGTCACGTTCATAATGAAGAGCCCAATAATCTCCTGGGCGGGAGTCTTGGGGGGCGCGGGGGACACAGACGTCTCGGGAGCGTGGGCGGCGGATCCGTTCGCAGCCGGCGCGGCCTTCTCGGGCTCCTTCGCACCCGCGGCGGGCTGGACCGGCTGGGGGGTAGAAGGCTTAGCCTGGGCAGGAGGCGCGGGAGAGCTGCCGCTGGGCTTCGTGGGTTGCGCAGCGGGGGGCTGACGGTTGGCAGCGGGCTGGGCCGGCTGGCTTTGCTGAGGATTGGGGGAGGGCCCGGCGGAGGAGGTGGCAGCGGGTTGAGTAGGAACAGAGACGGGCTGCTGCTTGGCACCACGGTGAGAGAAGTTGAATCCTTGAGCCCGCATCTCTGTACCGATCCTGCCATCTTGGACCTCCAGCACAAGCCAGCCGAAAGCGGCGTCTGCAAGGTTGAAGTTCCACATGTTCTTGAACGCGCTCTCGTCAACTTGGCCGAGCGCGGCCTGTCCGGCCGCAGGGCCGCCGAAGGGGTTACCCCCAGCAGCAGTCGTGGGCATCTTCTCCACAATCTGCAGGGCGTTCTTCAGAAGGTTCTGCTGACCCTCGTTCGACTGGATCGCAGGCTCGACCTCTCCCTTGACAGTCTCCCACACGTCGTTGAACGAGGCCTTCGAAGCCGCAAGCTTTCCTCGGTAATGGTCGAGGGTGGGGTTCACGCTGAACTCGTTGTAGGAACTGCCGTATCGGAAGTGGAGACCGGCCGAGACGGAGAAGTCGGCCTTGAGGGTCACCGAAAGCTGGTTCAAGATGCCCTCTCGGGCAGGCGAGGCGTGGGTGATAAAGACACGCGTCTCAGTAGGGTCGTAAACTCGATTGGCAGTATCAATGAGCTCGCCCATCTGGAGCAGCGTGGTCCACATAGTGCCCTGGCCACCGGCAATGGTAGTTCGCCCCTCGCCGTTGTCGAAGAGCTTGTGCATGACGACGGCACCGCCAAGTCCAAGCAGCCTCAGCTTGACACCACCAATCTCGAGAAGCATGGACCGCGCCTCATCGATGATATGGAGGTTGTTCACCTTGTACTCTCCGGAGCGGAACTTCTCGAGCACGCGAACATCCTCGCAAGCTCCCCAGACGGTGTATACGGGCACCTCGAGCTTCAATTGACCGCTCAGGAGCAGAGACAACTCCGAGAGGGGGAGCTCTTGGGGCTGGAACCGGCTCTTCACAGGGCTCGGACCGCCGGCGATCGACTTCTTGACAGACTCGGAGATTAGCGGGGAGTATTGGGCGACATGCTTCAGAGTCCTAAGCATCGCAAGCGGTTAGTACGGACGTTCCCCGCGTACATTCTGTGCAGGGGACGGGACAACCGCGAAAGCAACGCAGTACGTACTTTTCCGCGATCCTGGTCAACGACTCGTCATCGTAGAAGCCAAAATCGCCAGTGTGGATGATGTGGTCGGCACGAGCCTGCTTCGCGAGTTCGTTGAGGGATCGAAGGTTGCCTGTACACCCACGAAAGTCAGCCCGGTGGTCTTGAGGGGTAGGTGACACGAGGCGAAATTGGATGCCGCGTACCTCGAACGTCCGCTATGCAAAGAACCCTCATGGGGCCAGTTTGGATGACTCTTCCCTGGTTGGGAAGGAGAGGCGCGGCGCCGGATGGGATGTTCGTGGCTCCGTTGGGCAGGTAGCCCGGGTTGTTGTTGTTGAATTGCCGGGGCTAGCAGAGAGGATGCGTTAGCTTTGACCGGACACGTACATGCCAGTCAATCCCTGGGCATCGAGGATGGAGCTGAGGCACCCGGCGCGGGGGGGACGTCAAGATCGGAGCCCAATGCCCAAGCAAGCCAGATAGCACGACAGCCAAGGGCCGGCGCTGGCGCGGCGCGATCGGATGGGCGAGGGGGCCAGATGGGAGCTCCCAGCCAGGAAGGCCCAGGCAGCGCGACGGGGCAGGAGACAAAGACGGAGTAACTTACAGCTGCCATCCTTCAGGAAATGTGAAGACTGTGGATATCCAGGGTGAGGTCTGGAGATGAAAACCGAATCGGTGGCGGGGCGTTGCGAAGAAACGGAAGGCACCGAGCCCAAAGCTTTTGACGTCGCACACTTCGGGGAACAAAGCTCTCAGGCGACTGGAAACTTTCGCGGTGGGCTGCTTTTTCCCGGCGAGAGAAGGTTCAGGCCGGCGAGGGTGGGTATCGAAGGGAGAGAATAGGCGCGAAGGAGATACGGCGGGGCGGGAGGCGGAAATAAAAATTAGGACTTGGGGGGGAAGAAAGGAGATAAAAAAAGGGAGGTTTGCCGCGCGAGGCTGGTGATGCGGATGCGGAACAGAGGTGGTGGTGGGTGGTGCGTCGCGGGATCGAACCAAAATAATATGCGTTCTGCTGAAGGGGGGAACAAAAAATTCCTGGGGATGCTGCGCTGGCAGGCGCGCGCCGGAGACAGCTTCCCAACTGCAACTCCCCCGATAAAGTACGTACAAGGTGGAGTGGCACGGCGCGTTTTTAGGCGGATGGTGCCAGGAATGGGCGCCGTAAGGTCCCAATGCCCCTGGGGCGAGGCCCACTTTCCAAATGGACAAGTACGTATCAGTACGAGGTACGCTGCGACGATGACAGCTGAGCAAGGCCAGGCAGGCAGTTGGGCGGCTGATCCTCGGAAAAGACATACACCTGCGTGTCGTACCGAGTATGGACGTACCCTGGAATGGTTTGTCGACGCTGCAAGCAAGCGACACAGCGGCCTCCGACATTCAAGTCGCAGATGTTTGCAGAGCCTCAGAAACCTACAATACAAGGAATTGCTCCGACACCAAGCCCAACCAACACATACATGCAAATGCACCAAGTCCATCGCCCATCAGCTACATTCAGAACCGGAGATACCAAGAAGGAAAATGAAAACAAGAAGGCTCGGCCCGTGGCGCAACTTCCTCCCCGAACGCCGCCGCATGCACTAAATGTAGGCGTCAGACATTTCGAGACTTATATACAAGGAACAACCAACCCTTCCCTCCTCTCGCCCGCCCGCCTCCCCTCCCTAGGCCCACTGTCGTGCTCATATACTCGCCTAGTACATTGCGGAGAGATCCTATAAGCCAATGACAGCCAGGAGACGGGCGGCTATACGTCAAACCCCGCGCTACCACATATCGTCCCTCTCTCGCCGTCCGTCATCGTTAACGCGCCGCTGCTGCTGATGCTGCTGCTGCTGCTGCCGCCCGTACTGGTGATAGTCATCCCCCCCTTCGTACCCCTCATACCCGTTGCCGTTCTCGCGGCTCCCCTCATGCTCTCCCCGGTCATCGTACTCGTAGAGATGCGTGTCATCCATGTAATCCACGCTCTCGTCCGCCGCGTGCTCGCCGTATTGCGCCTGATTAGCGTCCTGTCGTGCCCCCGTTAGTAAGATGTCTCGGTTTCCCGTTGCAAAAGAAAAACCGTCGACTTACCCGGTGATAGTCAAAGGTGTACCGGTCGATGCTGTCCCCGTTGCCCCCCTGCTGCTGCATCTGCTGCTCAGCGAGATATTGCTCCTCCTCTTCCCTTCTCTTCTCCTCCTCGAGCCTCTTCTGCTGCGGGGACGTCGGGAACTGCATCTGCGGGTGTTCCGCCTGCACGATCGCCAGGTAGTTGTACATAAAGTTGCTTAGTAGTACCTGGCTCTGCAGCGGCCGCCGCGGATTCGCGAGCTTGATGTGAGCCATCCGGTAAATCGCCCTCTCCTCCAGAACGCTGAACCGGCTGTAGGGATAGTCGACGTTCGGCCGGAGCGGTCGGTAGGTGGGCTCCTCCGACACGTGTCGAGCGTGGTTCTTCTTGGCGCCGCTCTCCTTCTCGCTCTTCCGTCGTCCGCCGGAGAAGAGGGACGACAGGAAGTTGCCGTCCTTCTCCTTCTTCGAGCTCGACTTCCGGTGGGGCTCTTTCTTCCGCTCCTCTTGCAGCTTGTGCTCCACCGTTTCCACCTCCTTGTCCGGCATCAGACTCTCCTTGCCCTTCGATACGGTCTTTCCGATGGAAGTGTGGAGCACGTCGAGGCGCACGTTGTCGTGAGCCCTCTCGACGAGCCCCTTCGTCTTGGATTTCTTCTCGTCGTCCTTCTTCTTCTTGTCGCCTGCCCCGCTCTTGAACCACGAATTCCAGCCAGACTTGGCCGAGGTTGTGTTGCTGGAGTCGTCATCCTTCTTAGTGCGCTTGTCGGGCCGCTTGTCTTCGCTGGAGAATGTGGGGATATAGGTGAGCGAGTCGGTGGAATTGTCTCTACCGTCAACGGGAACATGCCCGGAATTCAATCCTGCTTCTGGCGTCGCTTGGTGGGCTTGTTTCGCATGCACCACCTGTTGTGATGGGGACGACTGGCTGAGCCTCCCGGGAGCTCCTTGTCGCTTCCTTGACTTGGGGGGCGGTTGATCGGGCGTCTCTTGCTGCGGCATTACCTCCACCTGGGGCACCACCTGCTCCGGCGACTTTTGTGAGGATGACCTTTGAGGGAATGGCCTGGAGTCGGGGCTATCTTCTTGTGATGACGATGCAGCGTCTCCAAACTGGGGAGCCGGTCCTGACCCGTCAATGTGGAATGACCTATGTGACGCCTTTGTTACGCCGTCTGCATCTTTTGACGGCGGTGCCGCGATTGCGGCGTCGGATAGGGTATTCGAGCCTTGCGAGAGCTTCTGGGGCCTCCGTAGAGGTTTACTGGGGCGGGAGGAGTTCTCCGAGCTTGGCTCGGACTGCGTCCTGCTAAGGCCCTGTGTCTTGGGTGCGTCTAACGGCGCTGCTTCTGATGCGGCGTTCGCCTTGTTCTCTGCTTGCCTTGACGCAATCCTCTTTGACAAGGCCGCTCCGCGCAAGCTTCCTCCTTTCCGGTAGGTCGTCCTCGTTGACCGTCGTAGGCCGGCACCTGGTGCGATAGGAAGTATTGGCATGTCCTCGTTTTGTTTCGACTCTTCGGTGAGCTTTTGCATCGTGGTGACGGGTTCCCTGACCAGCTCGTCCAACGTCAATTCGGACTCGCGACGACCCGACTGTGATCGTTGGCGTTCGAGGCTATCGGCACCGTCGACGTAGCCTTTGGTCGTGTCCACCTGCCGCGAGAGCATCGACTTCTTCCGCCTCAAGCTACCCGAGTCACTCCGGCTGGTGCTGTCCTCCGGTTGCAGTAACGAGTCCCCGGATCTTCTCTTCATGGATTTAACCCTCGTCTCCAGGAAATTCTGGAACTCGCTCGGCGCCAGCTCCGGATGGACCCTCGCCGGGACCCATAATAGCCGGTTGGGGTCGGCTTCGTCGTCGTCCCCCGTTGGGGCTATGGATGGCATGAGCGACAAGCCGGAGAACGGCAGCATGTCGGGGTCGTTATTATTCCCAACATCCATCGACATCCGCCTCAGCGCCTGGAGGTTGCTAAGCTCCTGCGCAATGTCGCTCGGCTTCTCGATGTTGCCCAGGGGGAACTGGGAGGTTCCCGGGTCGTCCTGCACGTCCTTCAGCGAGATTGTCGGGGATAATGGCGACGTCGGGCCAGCATCTTGTTGTGAGCCGTTCTGGAGTGTTGGTATCCTGGCGGGCGAGGTGTGGACTTTCTTGAGGGTCGCAGGGGGCGGGTTTAGCAGACCGCCGGAGTCCGACGTCGATCGGTCGAGGTGCGGTCGCCCATCGCTCGTGGTATCGGCGGTCCGGATGAGTTCTTCGGCATTCGACGACGGCATGAAGCTCAAAGGTCGACTGCTGGCCGGTTTTTGCAAACCTTCTTGAGCCGCGTCCTCTTCCTCGGTATCGTACAGCGTGCCTATTGTTTCGGTGACATGGTGGCTGGGATCCGATATCGACAGGTTGGGGGCGTGGCCGCGGCGGTTGGCAAAGGAGCCACCGACTTGGTTGGGCCGAGTTGAGGTCTGATAGTACACGAAATATAGGTTAGCCGCATCAATCGTCATATAGGGGTTGGAAAGCGATGGCGGATGCGGAGAGCGGGTGTCCGACGTGGGAAGGGGCCGTGGGAGTCTGCGGAATGCAGTGTTTCAAGGCCGACATGAGAAGCGCTCGATGCAGGTCGGGGACATGGAGTTGGGCAGGGCGCAAAGCCATGAGGTGGGACTAACCATCATCGAGGACAATAGTGTTGCCCTCAGCCGGGCCAGTGCCCTACGAGTGCCTCTGGTGGCTCTCTCACTCGCTTCCCTTGCCCCGGCGCGGAGCGTGCTGACGTCCTTCTGCTTTTTCCTTGCGTTATATCCGAGGCGTCATGGGAGGCGCGGGGGGGGGAGAAATCGGCCGGATACGGGGGGGGAGTCGATTCAATGAGAGCGGCGACGTCGTGACCGGCGAGGCCCAGGGGCACGGTAGGCGGGCGGGCGGGCGTCTGTCGCATGCAGCACAGGAAAAAGGCGTCGAGGGGGAAGCGACTCGCGGGACGCGCCCTCCTGAGAGGTGGTCAAAGAGAATCGATTAGCGAGTGGTGGAGTCCGGGCGGCGAGGAATGCGAAGCATGGGACGCAGGGAAATCCGGCTCGGGGCGTGGGCAGGGAGAGGAAAAGCCTCGTTCGCTGTCGGCTCGTCCCAGATCACGAGTCGGTGTCTCGCTCTTTCCAGTCGAGTTGGCGGAGATGGAGGCGAGAGCAGCCAGAGGGCGGGCAGCGGAAGTACATGTACCGGGCCGACCAGAGGCGAGGGTGGTGGAAGGGGCGGAGAAAATGCTACTATGTACATAGGGACGGGAGGGACAGGCCAGGAGGGTTTAGCGGGCAGCGTGGTACACTCGTGGGCCAATGGTACACAGCGCCGGGCGGACGCCCCGCGCCAGCAGGAAGTACCGTGGAACCTCCACCACGCCGACCTTGCATTGTCCCTGTAAATTGGCAAATGGGGACACTGGACCGAGTACAGATACAGGCCGCCGCCCAACAGAGCGCTGCCGGTTTCTCTCCTGTTCTACGACCAGGCGCCGGCTGGGCCAGGCCGGTTCAACTAGTCTGGTTATATTTTTGGGGGGGTTATCGGGGTCGCTGCCCCCTAAAACTGTAAGACATCGAATACAAGTACATGTATTGTCAAACCAGAGCTGGAGTAGCCGCCCAGCAAACGCAGCGTGAACGCTTCGCCCGCTCTCGCATCGACGCAATTGCAGCGTCACCTTCCATCTCGCATCCGCCCGCGCCGCCGGAATGCAGCGCCGTCACGTGCCGCTGCGACCTGGAGTCATCGAGATGACATGGGACGAATCAATTTAGCGATGTGGGGGACCTGCTGAAAAGGCAGAATCGGGCGGAATGGGCAGACACCCGCGCATGTTCAGGCGTGGGTGGCCCATCTTGCAGGGCGGCCGCCTCTTGCATCTCGCGCGAGCTCGTATGTTCAAGCGAGACGTCTTAGATGCCGTCATGGGCCCGCAACGGCGGTGCCGAGGCCGCGTTGGCCTCTGCCAGGGCCCGTGAACCACCGCCTCTCACTAGGCCAGACGAGCGGTCAACCCCAGCGCCAGCAGCCCGCAGCTTAAAATTAACGCTCCGTGTCGGGGACGAAGCCCTGAGCCCGCACCCCGCACCATAGCTCGCTCCATGCTCGGCCGGCACGGGACTTCCGAGCCCGAGCACCAAGGCGGGGGCCGCGGGGTGGGATAGAGCAGCTCCTATATTACACCAAACTCATCAAGAAGCATCGGTTTCCCGGTCGGGCGTTGTCCCGGTCTAGCGAGCGGCTGCCGACCGGCTGCGCGACCGTGCCCGGCGCGGACGAAGTGCCTCTGAGCCTAGCGGGCGGGTGATCCACGCATGTTGATGGAAAATTCCAAGAAGTATCCCTCCAGCCTGCTCAGGCCTCCCCGCGTATCGTGTTGTGGGGGCTTGAGTGGTTGAATATCGCCGAAACATGCCGCATGTAAGACTAGAGCTGAAATGCTATCTTTAAGGCCCAGCCCCTGCTGGACGTCCAAGCCTGACAGAGAACCTCCAACGGGCCTCTGCCAGCCTCGACACGAAACACAAGTGGCCCAACCTGAGACAGGCTCAATAAACGCACCGTACTTGTGAACGTCCAAGTAGCTAAAATTTACCTCAGTGCCACAAGTCCCGGGTCGCCCGTCCTCGTATCACGCCTGTAAGACAGACCCAGCGCGCCGGAATAGGGTCCCCCAGCCACAACATGAAGATACCCATCACATCACACCAAATCTCCGATTTGCCTCAGGAGCTGGGCCGCCATTGGAGCCTCACGGTGTCAAGTTGAATTGCCTCCAGCCACTTATATGTTCGGGGGCCAGCCGATCAGTTGGCCCTGTCCTGGATTAAGCGCCATGAACGGCAACCACGGACCACTTATAACGCGGCCAGTTCTGGTATATTTCCACTTGGACATAACCCTAATTAATCGTGTACCCGAACTCCTTTCGATGCCGTGTACCAGTGACTGGCGCTCCTGAAAATGGCTCGCGCGCTAACGGCAATACTGTAGGGCGGCTTGAAGACCGACGTGATCTATTCCCATGACTCCCATACCATAACTCCTATAAATGAATGCATCCAACGAAGCGTAAAACGCACGCCCAACATTACGCCCTCAGAGATCGAAATCCTCAGGAGGTCCATGGTCCCTCAACAGCGTATCAGGCAACAGCTGGCTAGCGCCCACAAGCTGCGACGTATCAACCCCCCAGTCCCCCTCCGGCATCCGCACCGGACTCCCGCTATCGTGGAACACCGGGATGCTCGAGGTAGGGTTTGGCGGGCGCGGCATGGACTCATCGCTGGCCGTGGTAGCCTGTGACCAAGGGATAAATTCCTGCTTGTCTGTGTTCTCCCCGGGCCCTGCTTGCCACTGTCCGTGTCTAGAAGAAGGGGGAGCATCCTTCGAGCGGGACACGGCTTGGTTGGACACATCCACGGGCCGCTGCGTCGAGTATGCGATATCGCTCAGCAACTGCGCTTCTACCTCCTGCGAATCCCGAGGCTGCGAATCGTGAAGCGCACCCACGTCCTCATCCTCATTCTCGTCCTCGTCTCTCGGAAGCACCCGACACCGCAGGTTCGCCTGCAACTGCGATACCACAACGGGCGGCATGAATGTGAATCTCTGCGGCGGCGCCTCCAACCACCCGTTCTCCCTCATCCTGTTCATCGACACGGGGTTGTTAAGCTCGTAGAGCTCCAATATCTCGTGGGCAAACTTCGCCCCGCCCTCACCCCTATTGAACTCGGCGTTTCCTAAGCCGCTCTCATCCTCGATCTGCCCGCGCTCCTTCGCGGGTCCCACGCACGCCATGTACCGCAGCCTCGACTCCGGCTTCGTGACGTAGATCCAGATTCGGGACACCGGCACAGGCAGCTTCCACGTCCGGAACTCGTGGTCCTTCGTGCCGTCCGCGATGCGCCCGACGTGCTCCGGGTGGATCGAGATGAAGACGTCGGAGCGTCCGGTGGCGGCGGGCATGGAGCGGATCACCTCAAAGTCAACGCGCTGGCTGCCCATCTGGGTGTAGGCCTGCGTCCTATGCTGGCCTGGGCTGTGGACTTCGTCTTCGAAAGAGACGCGGGGCGATGAGAAGTGGACAAGCGCGGAATTCTTGCGTTGCGGTGTCTTTTTCAGAGCTGGAGACTTGTGAGAGGGGCGGGCAGAGGGTGGAGAGCTGGGATCGGTGGTGTCTGGCGCCGGCCGGGAAGACTGACGAGCCTTAGAGAGCCGTAGCGCGTTCTCTTCGGAGGAGGAGATGAAATCCATGGCGAACTGGGTATCTGGACCGGCAGTATAAGAGTTCTGTACACCCTCTCTCGCACGGCCGCCATCGTCTATATCGGTGTGATTGTCCCCGTTCGCGAACAGCCGCCATGAGGATCCCCCACCAGCATCAGATCGCGTTGTTGGAGTGTCAGGTATGACCTCGCCCATATCCGATTCGTTCTCCTGTCCCTTCTCGGGGGACCGCCCGGTGAGGTGCTGGGAGGCCGGCGCTCCAGAATCGGGTTGCTTCGTTGGAGTGTTGGGTATCGCGCCGTTTTGCTCCGCTCGGACCTCCTGTCCCTCATTAGGAGATGGCCTGGAAGACAACGGAGAAGCCCGCTTTCCAGAGCCGCGCTTCGTCGGAGTGTCGGGTACCGTAAGGGTCGTCGCATCCCCACCGGTCAAGTCGAAATCGTCATCATCCTCATCCTCCGCATCCGAATCTGGGATTTCCACCCGCCGAAATACCGACTTCCTCCTTGAACCCCCGCCACTACCCTGAGCAGCTGGCTCTTCGGTATGTCTCCCACCACTGCTCGGCTGCCTCTGGCTGCTATCACCCCCCTTCACCCCCCCAACCGAAGCTTGTGACGTACCAGACTCCAAGGTCATCCCCGAGGCAAATGAGTCCTGAATCACCAGGCCCCTCGGTAGCCTCCCCATTTTCCCCGGCGTCGGCAGAGGGGACCCTACATTCGTGGACCTGGTTTTGAGCGGCGAAGTCCGCGGACCTAAGGGGCTATATCGGGCCAGCATGGGCGTGCAGGGCGAGGGCTGCGAGGAGGGGATCTCCATCCGTGTCTTCTTGAGTGGCGTCTGCGGTATCACGGACGGACTCTTGGTTCCCTGGGCCTCTGCTCCGCCGATTCCATCCCCATCCTCATCTGCTGAATCCTGGATAGTTCCATCCGGGTATAGCTGTGTTAGAGTCTGGGTATGGAAACCCGAGCTCGGGCTCGGCCCATCACCGTACGTCTTCCTCCTGGGCTTCTTCCCCTTGCTCTCTTTCTTGTTCGTGCTAGGAGGCTCCGCAAACCGGACAACCTCATCTCCCTCTGTCCTCCTCCTCTTCCTCGTCCTCTCAAACTCCCGCTCCTCCGCCTCCTCTAGCTCATCCAGCTCCTCTGGGCCCAGCGGCTCCAGGAAATCGATCTGTGTGATCGTTTGCTGTCGGAGCGAGCGCTTTGTCGGCTGCTTTCCGTAGGTCCGCGGCGTTCTCCTTCGAGAGGGGAAGCGCACTTGTTGCGGCGCGGGACTGGAAGAGTAGACCCGGGAAGCAGGAGCCGCCTTCGAACGGGTCTGGGGCATGGCGATAGATGTGTCTCAGGACCAGTCGGTATTCTCGGTTCGCTTTTGGGGGGCCTTTCCCGATGGGTCGTCTAAAACGGGGGTTTTACAGAACCTCGTACTGAAGCCGTCGTCTCGCAAGGGTGGTGGTGGTGGGGACTTGGGTAGGCAGAATGACGTTGGGTCACTGGGCTCGACGCGTAAATGGCCAGCTTACGCGTTTCTTGCATAGACAGCACCAGGGCGCAAAATATGCAACAACCCGTAACTTCTTTATAAACAGTTCATACAGCTCCCAAAGACCCCCGTATCTTCCTTCCATCATGCCTCCTTGACGTACAAACACCCCTGACTATGCGAACCATGCAGGGGAACCGAAACCCTAAAAATGAGCGAAAAGTGCGTATATATACCGTCTAACCCCGCGTATACCGCCTTAGCGTGTCGAGAATGCGCTCTTCGCCTCAATCCGCGGCCACTCAAACAGCACGTCGCCGCGGTACACCTCGGCGGTGATGTTGGCGATCCGCAGCTCCACTTTGCCGTAGAACTTCTCGCACTCCAGGGTCACTTTGTCCACGAGCTCCCTGCCGCCACCCATGCCTGGCTCCTCCGCGTCGCCAAAGTGCTTCTCCACGCGCTTCCTTAGTGCCTCGATGCCCTTGCGCACCTCCTTGGCGTCATAGGCGCTCAGGACCTTGTTGAACACCGCCTTTGAGTTAGACGGCTGCGCGGCAATCTTCTCGGGCGCCTTCAGGGCCTGGAGCTGCGCCTCGACGTTCTCGATGTAGTCGAGGAGCTTGCCGAGAGGTCGGCGCATGACGGACGAGAGGTATTGTTCGAGGTGCCTCTCGTACTCTTGTATCGCCTCGTGTTTCCTATCCTCGAGGACGTCTACCCCGTGTTCGCCGATCTCCTCGATGAAGTAGCTGAGGTTCTCGATAAGGAGAATGTGATAGTTGAGGGCCTCCTTGTCCTCGGGATCCGTGGAGCTGGTCGTAATGCCGACGCCCTTGCTCTCCCTCGCGATTACCTTGAGCGCGTCAAACATGGCCTTCGAGATGCGCCCGTACTCCTCGTTGATCATGTGCCGCACGTCAACAGCACCGGAACTGAAGCTCGACATGATGTTCTCCACGGCCATCACGAAATGGGGGAACACTCGGAAGAAGTGAATCACGCCTCGCCGCTTCTTGACGATCTTGACCTTGGTCTCTTCGATCGCGCGAACCTGCTCGTCGACGAACTTCCTGAAGCGAACCTGCAGGGATGAGCGCATCTTCTGGAGCAGGGAGTTGAGGAACTCCTGGTTCGAGCCACTGAGGGAATCCATCTTGGTTTCCAATGAGGCGAGGACACCGATTCCATGCCTATTATTTCCGTCGTTAGTATTGAGATAGCGTGCTACTGATCCAGTTGTACTCACAGTGGATTGATGGACATGACCCATTCCATTAGTCTCTGCAGGTCACCTTCAAGGAACGGGAACATGGTCTCCATTGTTCGAGTTACCTTCCGCGCCATATCTCTATCCGGCTCCATTCGCCGGAAACCCTGCCACTCGTGGTCGGGCGCCTTGCGCTCCCGCCCCGCAGGTTGGGACACAAGATAGTCCTCAAAGTTCACCTCTTCAAGAGTTGTGGCATGGAAATAATCGATGATGAAGTTTTGCTCCATCTCAATCAGCGGGAAAAGGTCATCCAGAGCACCGCGGAATACCTCGTGGGGAAGACGCCGACTATCGGACGACGACTTCTCGGCTGCCTGCTTGCTGACGGTATCAGACCGGAACCGACCGGCCAGGGTCTGGCTGCGCTTGACAGTGAGCTTTCTCGCCGCCGTTGCCAGATTGTCGTGCTGCTTTTCTGGCTGGTGCGTAAACAGAAGCTCTGCTTCATCGGCGGCGTCTTTTCGAGAGTTGGCCTTCCAAGAGTCAAGAATAGACCGGAACGATGACCTGAATAGGGCATTGCCGCGCTCGGGGTAGCTCTGCAACACGGCCTCCCAGCTTTCTAGGTGAAGGTCTCTCGTGTACAGAATGAGGCTTGTGTACTTCCAGAGGTGGCGTCTGTGTGTTTGGTAGATCTCCTTGTCCGACTTTCGGGATAGCGCACGATCCAGCATGTTCCGCGTGCTCGCAAAGGCAGTATCGAACTCTGTCTCCATATGTCGCGTGAACCGGTTGATGAAGATGTTGCTCTCTTGAAGGCATACATCCCTCTTTTCTTGAACAATACGCATCCTTCCGTAGCTCCCATTGAGCCCGTTGGTGCCGTCGCCGCCGAGACCCAAGGCCATGGCCAGTTCGAGGTCGTCTTCGAGATGCGCCAGGTTTGATCCTATGCCTGCGCCCTTATCGTTCTTGTCGTATCCACAGAGGGTTGGGTCGATCCGGCGCATAGTCTTGTAGAGCTGGAGAAGGGTGTCCTCTACATCTCCGAGATAGGTACCTTGATCCAGAGGCGCACTCCTCAACGCGTCGATGTTCCAATCTCGGTCCAGCGCGCACATATCCGTAAGCATTTGGAGCTCCTTCTGGAGAGCCTTCTGGTTCGCAACTTGAACCTGGATGCCCTCTGCTTGCGCCTCTAGGTAGTCAATATCGCCGGCGATGGTCTAGTTGACTACTGTTAGTGACTTTCGTCGTGACATAAGAGCGGACCCTTGGACTTACGCCGAGACCCGCACTATAAAGGGTTAGAAGGTCATCCAGCTGCTCGCATTCGAGAATGACGTTGTCGACGCCTGTCTTGATGGCGTCAATACGTTCGTCGTCCTCTCTAAATCGAGAAAGCCAACCTCCGGCCTGAGCTTTATCCAGCTCTCTATCTAGATCCGACTTCATATGATCCCATGAGCAACCCCGCATTTGCTCTCCCGGGACAAAGCCGGCCACATCCATCCATTCTCTTAGCTGCACGCTCTTCGGGTTGTCCAGGAACGTCGGAGCCTGCGCAGGGTCGATGCCGAGGGTGGCCAAGTATTTGATGTCGTTCCCAGTGGAGACGGCCCGTCGCTCCTCTTCTTGCGGAGCCTGTTCGTCCTGAGACGGACTCGGCTCGGGAGGCAGCTTCTTCTCATTCGGTTGAAGACTACCTGGCCGGCTTGTCTGAGGCACTGTGACTTTCACTTCTGGGAGGGCGCCATTCCTATCTTCCGACTTCGGAGGCTCAGGTGTCTCAACTTCTCTGGCCTCCGGCGTTGCCGGGCGCGGAGGAGCGGGGATGACACCAGTGATACCATCGGGCCCGTCTTCGGACTTGTTCCTAGCTGAACGTAGGCGGTCGCCTGCACCGCCCGGGCGGGGCTGGAACGCCCCCGCAACAGCCGCTGCCTTCCACAGGGAACCAGCAAGATCCCCTTTGGATTTCTTGCCCTTGATCATAGGACCAAGACCTGGGCGAGCCGCCGCTGATTCCTCCGGAGGTGGCGGAGATGACATGTCCGGAATAGACTTTTTGTTCCTAAGCATAGAGCCAAGGCCGGGCCGGGATTCTTCTGGTTCTTCTGCCGGAGGCGACGGGGTAATTTCTTGTGTGGACTTCTTGCTCCTCAGCATGGGACCTAGCCCAGGACGTGCGTCGTTATTTTCTCCCGACGGGTCGGTGGCAATGAAGTCCGGAGTAATATTCCTCTGTCTTCTCATGGGACCAAGACCAGGGCGCATGTCTTCCTTGGTGTTCTGGGCATCGTCCGAAGGAGCATCCAGGGGTATCTTGGCGGGTTTCTCCGGAGCCGCTCTCCTCTGTTTAAGCATGGAGCCTAGACCAGGGCGAGTGTCCTCCGGCTCAGGGGTCGGGGTCCTTTGCTGGGGTAGCGGGGGTTCAGCGGATGGAGACGCTCGCGAGAAGGGCGAGCTCCTGAGGCTCGCCGCCGAGTTCTTGGGCCTGAGGGACTCGTTCTGCGACACGCTCTTTTCTCGGAGCGAGCTACTGTCGGACGCCTGTGATGTGGAGTTTTGCCTCGGAGACATACGATTTGTGCTGCGCGGGGGTGGCTGTACCGGATCTTTCTTTTTGCCAGGGCTCATCAGAGGCGCCGGTACCAGGTCCTTGTCTGCAAATTGCGTGGGCTTCATCACATCAATCGGCGGTCGCTTTCTCTCCGGCGGCTGATCACTCGTCTTAGAAGGCGTGGGCTCCGGTGACGGGTTCTCAAACCGGCCCTGGGCTCCGGGACCGGCGACGCCGCCTCGGGATCGAGGGGGCAAGCTGGAGGCATCGTCGCTACGGCCCGGACTCAGCGACGCGGGGGTCGACTCCTGACTCTTCTCATTTGCGCCTAGTCGTCGGAAAGCGGGTTGATTCTGAGATCGTGTGGAGTCAAAGCTACCGGCTGGAGAGCTCCTATTCGTCAAGGCCGGTTGTCCGGGGCGCATAGGTGAACTGGTAGGTTGAGAAGGCTGGGAAGGCTGGGGAGGGACGCTGGGGACGCTGGGAATATTGGCGGTCGAGGTACTCGAAACGCTTCGCTGACTGACGCTCTCGGCCGGGGGAGGGCGAGGCGGAGGTGGCCGTCTTCCGACAACTTGATCAAGCTCTCGCTGATCAAAGCCCAACAGCTCGGGGGCCTTTCCATTGGTATATTTGCCATAAATCTTGACCAGGGTGGCGATAAAGAACTTCTTCTCCTTCTCTGTCTGCGCGTCCCAGAAGTATGGTTTCTGGATAGTCACCGTAAAGCCCGTGTCGCCCGCGGCCTGCTTCAGCGCAGGGTCGACCGATGGGCCGGAGAACGACTGGACGCGGCTCAAGTCGTCCAGATTCCATGTCTTACCAATCGAGAAGGTACCATTAGAGTTCTCCTTGGACTTGTGCATGCGTACTCTTCCCGATTTTCGGACGGCAACGATGATGATTCGTTGTTTCTCGGCGTCGGGGTTTCTCGATTGAGGAGGGGGCGGGGTGGACGAATGGGTCGAGTATTCGGTGATGCGGATGTGAGTTATGTACGTCTCTTGGACTAGTGGGCGCGAGGAGCATGTTAGTAACGTCGAAGACTACAGAAAGTACAGGCCGGGGCGCCCGGAGGGCAATGGAGGAAGGGGTGGCGATGCAAGCCAGGCCAAGGGGAACGCGGACGTACGTGAGCCATCGGGTTCTCTTTTGTTGAAGCAGGAATCGATGATACGGCGCTTCTCATCCTCGAACATCTCAGCCCTGGATTTCTGGGCCTGGAGGCCCCCATTCCCGTTGCGATCCATCGTCCCAGGAAGAGTTAGGGAAGGCTGGGCGAGGCGATATTGGGCGGCGTGGCATCGAGCATCTTCCCTCCCAGCGGGGCGAGGGTTGGGCGACTAGGGTCGGCGGAGGGCGCAGAACAGGGTGCGATGGATATATTGCGATCACGAGTTTCGGGTGTGCGGCAGGTGGTGCCGTCGGCTGGTCGGTTGTCGTGGACGTGGGTGGGCTCGACGACGTCTGTGGCCGTTGCATCGTGTTCTCGAGGTGAAGCTCAAATGTTGGCCGCGCCAGCGGGCGTTGTCGCATTCGATTCAAAGTACAGATACACGCCATTACAGCAGTAAATGGTGTTAAGCAAAGTATATATACATTCTACTGCTCTTTCCCGACATTGATGACTAAGTACTACATGTTCCCACTCCGGCCCGGCATGAGACAGGGATACAGTGTCAAATTGAACCCCTGATACCATTCCTTTTCTCGAAACTCGCCCAGTCCTTTGTATGTCCTCGATGCAGCAGAGCACAATGTGGTGACTTTCTGCCACCACGAGGTCGAGTCATCTGTGGGCTTTGTTCCCCCCTTTCCCCACCGCCTATATACTTGCCGTTTGGAGTCCAGTCTTCGTCCGACCATGCCGGAGTTAATTGCAGCGTTAGGAGCACGAACCGACATAAAAAGGGAGTATCTCACGTATAGTCGTGGTATGTAGGGGACGATAGCCCTATGTTCGTTTCTACGACTTTGACTTTTCGTGTTTGCCTTCGCTGTAATATAACAGATCCGGTACCCGATTATGTGAGCCACGCCGACTAAGACTGTTATACAACAAGTGTCTTTGCGGCGACAGGCGATAAGTCTCTGTATGGTGCTAAGAGCGAATGCCTCGCTGTCGTTGTGGCTCCGGTATCCCAACCCGGGCAATCTTCGCCAGTCTAAACCACCTCTCCTTCTTGCTCCATCTTACGATATCTAAACAAGAATCACGCCGTGGAGACGTACTACTGTCTATAGCAGGGGAGTTTCTGTCTCCCGTAGTTTCCGTCGATGGGGCGGGCGAGCCCAAATATGTCTTCCAGGGCCGCATGCTGCGTCGGGAGATCTGAACTGGATGAATCAACTCAGCAGCCAAGACGCCTTTTTTTTTGTGGACACGAGGGCCTCGGCGGAAAGCTGGTGGCGCATGTCCAGAATAGGATCGACTCGTTTTGCGGCTCTGTTGAAACTGGCGATATGGTTAGGGTCTCCAAGGTTTTGAGGGGTTGCTTGACCGTAGACTCGCGTGGTAGTCCCGGAGCCGGCATCCACGCCCGTTCTAACCCAGGGCCGTGGTGGCTTAACAAATGAAGAAAACTCCTAACAGTTCTGAACGTCGTTGCAGCCATCGAGTTGGCCAGGGACCTAGGTCCGGTGAAGGCTGCCGTGGCCATGGCCAATGACACAGGTATGACATACATGAGCGGGTCTCTATATACTAAGTTCTATGCTAGCCGTACTTGTCTCACAGCTAGAACATATTGATAAGAAAGGCCATTGCTGCCCTTCCTAAACCTTCACGAACCTACAGCTTATCCCCCCTTGAAATACGGCGTAGCTATGCAACACTACATATAGAAATTAAGGATTATACACTTGTGAAATACAACGTAGACGTATGTATTAGTTTATTATTTTTTATTCGTCATCCTGTCTATAGGAATGCCGGGATTTACAGCATGATAACCCCATGAAGAACTATACCATATCGAATTTATTGCGTGCCTTGCACGATCTATGGGCACCGTTGACAGACTAACTAGCATGGCGACGTGGCAAGAAACTCGGTAAACCCCTTGCTAACGGTAAGGTCAAACACCTAAGAGACTTCATGTAGGCATGAATTTCCGGAAGGAGTCCCGTTCCGCATATCAGAGAGGATCTAGGATGCGAGAGATAGTGGCGTTGCTCGTTCCCTACAGAGGAAGATCCTAAGGAAAGCACGCCAGACTTGTCTAGTTTCAGAGAAAATAATAGTAAGCCCGAGAAGTTGTATACGGGTGACGCCAAACAGCATCCCTCTACACCACTCGGTCGGTAGGCGTACCCCGGGCGGGTGGGTTCGCGTTGGTCCATCACTGCTCACCCGACTGACCCACCTCCGATCTGATGGGAGTGGTGAATGAAACCTGTCAAATATCGGCATGACGTCTCCGTTCGCCGGGCTTGCGGGCTTGTCTTGGAATGTACGCAGCCATAGACGAGGTAAGGAAGACACTGCAGTATGGCCGGTCCAGTTTCTCGGGTGTCTGTAGAATGATCCCTCCGACTTACACGGCCGCCGGTTTAACTGGCCATCGTCTCCGTCTCTCCATTGGATGTCTCTACCCCACGCTCTTTCTTCGTAGAATGGGTCAGGAAACGGGCTCACCTCTAGTGGTAGGCCCATTGGGAGAGTGCGCCCCAAATCAAACAGAATGGGTTACCCTTGTCTAAGAAGTGGGTACGATACGCCTTTCAGATTGCATGCAGACAAGCCCCGTGTGCTCGGAGGAGGTCGAATGGGAGAAGCAAGCCGATCCGAGGACGTATGGTGTTGGGATGAATTCTTGGCGCGCTTTGAAGGTTAAGATAAAATAAAATAAAAAGCCCATATAAAGGTCGAGTCGCACCAGGAACGGGAGTGAGTAGGCTCGATATTCAAAACATCTCCTTTCTCAAGCATCTCCCAAGTTCCAGCTATCCCCTTCCACAATGGATAACCGTGTCAATTTGGTTGAATACCTCCTCCTCCGCTTGACTGAACTGGGGGTTCGCTCAGTCCATGGAGTCCCCGGAGACTACAGCCTCACCCTCCTAGACCTTGTCGAGCCCGCGGGCCTCCACTGGGTCGGGAACGCGAACGAATTGAACGCAGGTTATGCGGCCGACGGCTACGCTAGGATCAAGGGCCTCTCAGCTCTGGTCACCTCTTATGGCGTGGGGGAGCTCTCAGCCATCAACGCCATAGGAGGTGCCTACTCGGAGAGAGCCCCCGTCGTGCCCATTGTCGGCACTCCCGCATCCAAAGCCCAGGCTTCCGGCGCATGCCTGCACCACTCTCTAGGCGACGGGAACCTCCGGGTCTTCGCGGGCGTTTATATGTCGTTCACTGTAGCGCAGGCCAACCTGGATGATGCTACGACGCCCCCAGGCCTAATCGACAAGATGCTCAGGCAGTGCCTCGTGCAGAGCAGGCCGGTCTACATCGAGGTCCCGACGGACATGTCGGAGCTGAGGTGGCAGCGCCTGCCGGGACGAACTCAACGAGCTGGTACGACTGAGCGGCATCCCTACCTTGACGATGGCCTTCGGTAAGAGCTTGGTGGACGAGACGCTGCCAAACTTCCACGGAGAGGTTGTGATGGACATGGGCGACGCGCCCGTAGCACTGGCCAAGCTCGCCGAGTACCTCGGAGCACGCAACAGCTCGGGGCCTTTCTAGTCGCGTGGACTCGGATATGGGCTGGAAGACCCAGTCCGGTTCACGTAGCCTTGAGTTGGGTGATCTCTGTACCAGGCATTTGTATTCCTTCGATGCAGGTTTAGCGTCATGGAGATATAGAGCTAGCTAGTGAGACAGGATAAATAGAAGGCGTCTTCCATTGGCAGCACAGATCCCGCTATAATTGCAGTGTAGAGAAACGGTTGCTTGAAACCCCGCCTCTGAGCCAAAACGACCCCGGTGAACAGGGATGAACGGTTTCCGCTTGTAGGCGGCGGAACGGACGTAAGCGGCCCCACACGGCGCCCGAGGTGGAGACTTTGTCGCCGAACCTCCGGCCGAACAACACAACACCAGTTTCCGGTCTCTCGTATTCCTCGTATTAGTCCCCAACGCAGAAGGGTTGTGGCATTGTATCCTCTCTCTGTTTTGCTCTATCTTCTGCGGAATTTGTTTCTTTTCCAAACTTGTATTTTAACGCCATTTGAGTCCAGTCGCACAGAGTGGATGTCAGGTGCCCCTCGACGCGTCCGCAGCACCGAAGTAGAAAAAGGTGCTCTCAGCGGGGTCAGCACTGGCCCATCCCAGCGGTTCCATGCCGGAAGCCCGCGGCTGGAATAATCTTGGCATACCACAAACACAGAGAAACACGAGGAAATATTACAGATGGACGGTCACCACATCAGGCACCCGCCAGGGCCCGAGGTCAGGAGTTACACAGGGCACGTTTTGGGTGAGCAAAGCTCCCAGAACAGCGTGTCACAGGCCGCTCACGGGAAGGTCCCACTAGAAGAGTCTTCGACTCGGCCCTCCAACTTACAACGTTCCAGCCAGCTTGTTCACACCAAGGCGGAAAGAAGGCACTGACCTGGACGCCGTGAGCCCATCGCTTCTGCTCGGATTGTGGCTTCGCGCCCCAAATCGGGCAATCCAGGCGGCCAGGCAACCAGCAAAGTCGTAAGCATCGCTCAGAAGGCGGCCGTGAGCGCCGCTACTGTAGTGGAACGGGTACATCGAGGTACAACAGGACTTGCACAGCACATGTACCACTGCGATTGAGCGGGATTTCCAACCTCACTCTCAATGCTTGATGCTGTCGAGTTTACCTAAAGGGCGGGGCCCTCGGCGCGGAATCAATCGTCAAGATCGTGTATTTACAGGGAGATGCGGAAAGTAACTGGGTTCTTCGTTTACTATCTATTAACCCTCGCAACGGAACCAGCCTATTATAAGCCCTAAATCCCCAAAGTGGAGCAAAAGAAAAGGTAAAAGAACTGCGCCGAGAACGGAGAAGACGTTTCGAGCCCGTGGCCAGACATTCTGTATATCTAGAGACCATTTCCGTCCCGCAATGGGCGTGATATTGAACTAGACGCGGCCCTAGGACGCCCTCACTCCGCCCGTTTTTAAATCCAAGTCGTAGGGTGGTACGCTCTAGTCGAGCTCTGACGAGCAGAAGACAACTTCGCCCGTCGCGGCATCGGTGTGGCGCCACTTCAACTCGCTCCTATCCCACTGCCAATACTTGTGCGCCCTCTCGTTTTCGTGGAAGTCGGTGAAGGACTGGATGTATTGCCATGGAACCGGCGGTTCATCTGCGCCTTTGTCGGCCCAGTCGTAGTCAAAGATCCGGCTGTCCTGGTCCTGGTTGCTCGGTAAGGCCTCACCGTCCCTGTCCCCTGTCCATGTCGTCATTGACCCCTGGCTAGCGGTGTCATCGTCTTGGTCTCTGGCCCTGGGAAATGGGAAAGCCGCCATTACACTCTGCAGCATCACCTCCGAGCGGCCGTCGGAGGTTGGGGGTGGTGTTGGTGGCCCCAGTGCTCGTTGCGAGACCGGCGGCAGCCGAGTGAAGTCTACATCTGGAGGACCAGCTCTCGTTGTGCGATATGACTCTTGGAAGAATAAATTGAGAAGGTTTTCCTGTGGAGTATGACTTTCCCGACACTCTCCGGGGCTCGGGGCAGGACTGGAAGCGTCGTGTCGAGATGGGGAGTGGCGCCGAGCCCGTCGTCCCGGGAGGTGGGATTTATTCTTTCGGTTGCGTTGGCCTCGCTGGCGTTTCTTCTGGTACGGGGGCATTGCCACAAGCTCGCCTTCTCAAGGCAACGATCGATGTGTCTGAAGGGCCGAAGACAAGACTCCTCATAGGTTGATAAACATAAACTTCCATGGGCGCTGTTGAGCAGAAGGTTTATATATCTATAAAATGGTGAGCTTTAGTAACATAAGACTGTAGTGTATATAGGAAACCTGATGGTTTGTGACCCTCTCGCGAGGATTGCAATGTTCGCCTCACTCTTGGCACGCTTTTGTAATTCTGCACCAGCCCTATCACAGCTCGCGGAAGAGGACATTTCCCGCTTTGGAAGAGTCTTCTGGCCAATCACACCCCGTTCGCAAGCTCCTCGTCACAGCTGCACCTCCAGTCAGGCGGGGGATATTCCATGTGTTATTCCACTGTCAATACTGGGCGGAGGTCTGCCCGGGTCCAGGCCGCATGCAGCTGTGGAGAAGGCGCTCGAGGTACTTAGCCTTGCCATGACGAGGAGTTGCAGGCTGGTACTTGGGTCTGGGCGAGGCAACCTGCTGCCACTGGCCTAGCACCGGTGAAGGTATTCTAGACCTCAAGATTGGCCAAGCGCAAGTTCCAAAATCCGAGGCCCCCGTCTCTTGTTCAAGCTCGCTCGTCCCGACATGTTCGCTCTTTATACAAATATAAGCCTCACGCTGCGTCGCGGGGTTTCCGGCTTTTAAATAACATCAAAGGGCATGAACATGCCCGGCGAACCGATCCCCATGTTCATGGAGATCCAACCTCCGTCGTTCTAGCCTCATCAGCGTCCAACCGGCCTCCAACCGGCCTCCACTCCCTCCCTGCTTCCACTTCTATTTGTGGAGCTCGCCATGGGATCCGAGCTGCTAGATCGGATTCGCGGCACTAAAAAAGAAGAAAAGGAGAGACTCGACTTCGGAGAAGTGCTTGCGAATGGTCGGAAGAAACAGTCGCAACTGGCATCGCAGCGGAACCAGCCATCGCAGACGAGCGGAGGCCGAATCTCTCGCGCCGGGCGTCAGCAGGCGCTAGCTCCTCTTATAGACCCTACCAACAGGGTCTCTCGACCCTCCTCGGCCGTGAGTCACCGGTCCAGGCAGTCAAGCCAGCAGCAATCGAGGCTGCTTGAGCCCCAGGCCCAACGGTGGGCCAACATGCTGCCTGGCCAAGAGCCCTTTCATGCTCTGCTCGGTGACGGCTTGCACGATCCTTCCCTGCCTGCAGCTACGCCCATGGCACCTCTCAACCCCCTGATGGACGATCCCGTGTTCATCCCCACGTCCTTCCTAGTTGGCGGATACATGAAGGATCCCCACATGAAGGAGGTTCAAGCACGCTTTGTGCCGTCGTCAGAGCATTCGCGTGTCTCTATGTCCTTGGCCGCCATGGGGAAGCGCGGCATCGAGACGGGGCTGCCGCTCCCATCCCACGGCACCAGCGACATGGCCGACATGACGGTGGTTGTTCCTGTTGTCAAGCTGGACGGGGAGCCGACCACCAAGACTGTCGATATCTGGGCCCGCGTTGACTACAGCCTCAAAGGCTATGACTACATTATGGGGAGGCGTGCCTACAACAAAATCCAGTCTGTGCGGAACGGCCTCCTTTCTGCCTCGAAGCCAAGTGGCCCTGGGTCCTTCGGACCCTCCGACCCCTATGCTTTCCCAGCTGCCGCCAACATGAGTACATGTAAGTGACGACTCCTCCCCGTGATCCAAGCCTGTAGCCGCCCAGTGAGCCACGCGTACTAACCCCGCCAGTCTCGCCTCCGCCTAGCTCTACCTACACCAATATATACCGGGGCTCCAACTACCACCCACAGGCAAGCATGAACCCAGGCACAGCCCAGTACTTTCCGGTGGCTCCGTTCCAGGACCCCCTCAACCACGCCATGCCGACGTACGACGACGCTCTCTTGAACAACACCGAGATGGGCCCCGATGCCATGGCAGACTCTCAGGCGATCCCGATGCCCACTGGCACCGAATACGCCTATCCTACGTTTATTGCGCCGGTTCCGGTCCTCCAGAATCCCACGGCTCCTAGCCCCGTGGTGAACGGGGCCGAGGCTTCCGGGACCAGTGGTCACCAGGGCGGAATGCCCGATCCTGTGGCTCAACAGGAACATATACGTTTCGATGGGATGTACACCGTTCGGTGGCCTCCCTCAACCTAGAGCCATTCTCGCCCCATGACGAGATACAACGGAACGGGTCAAGATGTGCCAGAACCTGCCCGCCGTTCCGTTGAAACACTTTGGCACGAATTATTTTTGCTGGTGCCCAAGTACACGACGTGGCACAGCACGGTGGAGGAGCTTCGACCTTGTAGCTTCACTCTTCCCATACCACTGCCTCGGCAGCACCTCGTCGCATCTGTCAACACCCCCCATGCGTCACCCTTAACGTTCACCTCATTCCTTCCCTCACGGGGACCGCGAAGAATCTATGGGAAAAGACCTACAGTCGTCTGACACCTGTCAGGTAAGACAACCATGCCTCTGGTAAGTATCCTGTCTTCTTCTCTTCCCTTGTTTCTACCTTTCTACAGTTCACTGACCGTGGTTGCCTTGGTTAAGGAGGCATTATCCAGATTGTGCTGCGAATGTTGCTTGGGTTTTGAGATGGGAGTTGCCCAATTTATGCGCCGAGGAGCTTTGTGTCTTTCGAATGACACGGAAAAATGTTCTCCTTCCCCGGCCGTTCTTTTTCTTTTGGTTCTTTAATATCGCAGGGTTTGTTTGGAGACGGGGTAATGTGTGCGGACCACGAGCGGCTGTCAGATTGGTTATGAGCCGAGGATATCAGTAGATGATACACACGCGTTATATTTTCGTGGTCCCTCTCGGTGACCCATGTGCAGATCAACAGCATCAGTATCTGGCACTTATATTGCCCCCAATCTCAATGAGCCCCTGCTTGACCTCTCCCCCGGGCGGCACATAGCCTCCTTCCGCCACCGCCGCGGCGTAAAACTCCCTCCAAAAGTCGCACGCGTCGGGGGGCACCTGGTCATCATCCACCTCCCTCACCAGCAGGTTCCCCACGTCCAGGACCTTGCCTATCCTGCCGTCCTTGGGCTCGGGGTGCCTCCAGCGGATGGCGGGCGGGACGTTCAGCAAGGCCCTGTCCGTGTTGGGGTCGCCCGTCACGACGTAGGACACGAAGTAGCTCTGCACCACGGTGCTGATGCCCGCGAAGAGGATGTTGAGCGGCAGGAGGAGGTAGTCGCTGAAGATCTTGTCCCACGACGCCGAGGCGGCGCGCCGCGGGTTGTTGAAGACGGCGACGAGGTCCGTGGCGTGCCAGCCCGGCGAGACGGAGTACTGCATGTTGAAGACGCGCGAGGGCTCGTATGCGGCGTTGAGGTAGTGGATGTTACACGTCATGCTGCTGTCCCTCACACAGTCCTTGAGCCGGTCGGGCTGCGTCTTGTACTTTGAATCCTTGGAGTCTGACACGGGAGGGTAGAAGTCCGTGATAGACGAGTAAAAGGGGGCAGAATCGGTGAGGTTGGGGAACACGGCGGTGAGGAAACTGTCGAACTGTTCGTTCGTGGAGACAGTGCCGTCGACGAAGAGGGCAGCTTCGTCAGAACAGTGGGAGATCACGAGGGAGTCGAGCGGCCAGAAGTTGCCAGAGGCGAGCTCCAGCATGGGAAGCTGGCGGATGAACGAGCCATCGGGCGTGGGGCCTACGGCGAAGGTGCCGGGCACTTGCCGGAGCAGGAGGTCCTCGTTCGCCTTCATGAGCGGCCCGGCGTCAAGGCCCCGGAGGCAGCCGAGGGTCGCCTCCTCGCAGCCCGCCAGGGAGGCAAACTCCTGGAAGGTGACCTCCACGCCGCCAGCGCGGTCCCACATGGCCTGGAAGGCGGGCGAGAGGAGGACGGCGCGCTGGAAGAGCGGGTCGAGAGTCCCGCCCTCTGCCACGAGGTGGTGCATGATAGAGGATGCGCCGGCGGACTCGCCCATGGCCGTGACCTTGTCCGGATCGCCGCCCAGGAGGTGGGCGTACTCCTGTACCCACTCAAACACGGCGCGCTGGTCCCAGAGCCCGGCGTTGGGGAGCCCGTCCTCCTCCACCGACGTCCCAGCAAGGAACCCAAAGGCTCCGAGGCGGTAGTTGAAGGAGATAAAGATCATGTTGTTTCCCGACTGGGCGATCATGCCGCTGCCATCGTAGAAGGAGACCTGCGGCTGGTAGATGTCCTTACTGCCGAGGATGAAACCACCGCCGAAGACGAAGACGGCAACAGGGAGAGGGTCTGCGTCGGGAGCAAGGGCCTTGGACGGCACCTGAATATCCATGTAGAGACAATCCTCGCTTACTTCACCGAAGCTGGGGATGGGGATTCCCCCGATACTGGAGATTTGGGTTAGAGCTCTAAGCCGGAGAGGGTACAGGCCTGGGGCCGATGGGTGCATACAACTGGTTGATAGCGGTGCCGATGGGGCTCTCGTTTCCGGACCCCATGAAGTTAAGGCCCCTGATGATGGCCTGCGGACATGTAGGCCTGGCCGTGGTGTCCTGGGCCGTGCCATTCAACGGGGGAGCGGGCTTGGCCCACCGTAGCTCACCCACGGGAGGAGCCGCGTAGGGTATGTTCCTGAAGACGTGTCTAAGGGTCTGTTAGTTTCGTTGCTGAGGTTATTTGACAAGGGGGACCGACATGTCTGAGTCTTCATCATATTCGGACTTGAAGGTGCCGTACGGGAGCTCGAGCGAGACAGGCTCCGTCGGCCCCTTTTCGCCATTACCGGAAAAGAAGTCGAAGGGGTTCTTGAAGGGACTCGCAACCGAGACGAGCGGGAGGCATGCGAGCAAGAGGCACAGGTAGAGCATCGTGTCGCTGGCGGTCCCGAGAGGCACCACTTGTACGAGATCACGGGCTCACTGGGACCGGGACTAAGACGGGGCCTGGGACTGGGCCGAGGGACCAGCACCCTTTTACACCATCAACTTCCGCTGGCACCCCGTCGTACGTTGCCCGTAACATCCCTTCATCCGTTCTTCCAGGGACGCGCCCGCGGTGCGACGGGGCACAGCAGACAGAAGCTCTTCTTCATGGCCATCCCCTCCCTAACACACGACTCCTCCCCCAATCTCCGGAGCGCGGCCTCAGTCGCGCGGACAGCCAATCGATCACCCCTCCTCGATGTGACCACCCAAGCCGCCACCGCCCAATCACGGGGGCCCCCTTCCTCCTGGCCTCGTGAGCGGCCATTTCATCTCGGCCACACCCACGGACACCCACCATCCTCATCAAAAAAAGACCGACACCGCGCAAATCGCCCAATCGGTTTCGTTCTGGGATAAGGAAGCCGTGTGCGGGTGTGATAGGGTTGAGGTGCGCGGATCAACTCGGTATTACAGGCCTGGAGGATGGAAGCCGAACTTCTCTCGACACATCACATTTACATCGGCGAAAGTGCCAGCGTCGGCGTGCACACGTGCACCGCCCAGTGCTGTGTTCCGACTTGGCCTGGCCGCCGTCCTCCATGCCCTGTTCTGAGCCGAGTTTTGGGGGGTCAGTTCACTTACTCGGCGCCTGGGCACCTGACCTTCCCCGCTGCGCCTGTCTTCGTCACACGTACGTTTAGGCGGGTAGCTCAGTGGATAGCTGCGCCGTGCGGAACCACGCCAACATGGGCCGGATCTGAGCGCGGTTCGATCTTCCGTGTAAGTGCATCCACAATTGGGACCGATCGATTGCTTGAAAAGCATACCGCGTAGCGGCATTGTGGATATCATGTTTCCGAGACCTAAAAAAAAGAAACATAAAACAACGTAAGGACATGACCGCTCGTCCGCTCGCCCTTTCGTAACCTGCTGGCCGCTAACCTACTGCCGGCGGTTCCTAGTCTTCTTCACCGGCTGCGTCGTGTCCTCTTCCTCCTCATCCTGCCCCTTCTTAAGATCCCCGTCGAGCCTCCACTCCTCCTTGTCGTACCAGTCCTCGCCGTCCGACATCTCGCCGACGTGCGCCTCGGCCTTGGTCCACTGCAGCACTGTCGCCCGCAGCCTGTCCGCCTTCATGAGCCCGTGGTGGAGCATGGCCGCGCCGCGGGCGATCTCCTCCTGCTTCTGCACGTAGAGGGACATCATATGGCGGACGTTTTCGGCCTCATTCTCGGGGAGGCCCATATCGCGGTCTGCCAGCGGGTACGAAGGCGGATTAAAGAAGGGGTGAATAAGCACCTCGTCTGGGTCGATGGCTGGTGGTGCGTGCGGCAGCTGCGTAATCGCGTTTTGCTCCGCCGTTTGCGCTTTGGTTGTGTCGGCCTGATCAGCGTCCTGCATCCCTACATCTCCCGTCTTGTCGGGGTCTGTCCCGCCTTCTTTGTCCCCCTCGGGGTTCGCTGTCTTGTCGTTTGAATCACCAGACTCCTGTACCGCAGGCTTGTCGGTTTCAGCCGACTCGTCAGCCTCCGGGTTCTTGTCTGGAGCTGCCTCTTTTGGTGATGTGCCCGAAATTTTGCTAGCCAACTGCTCATTATTGGTTCGGTCCAGAGGTTCGCTGTTGGTATCCGCGCGGGAGCCGTCCGCCATTGGAGCGTCATCCGTGCCTCGCGCCTTCTCTCCGGAAAAGTCCGAAGACGGACCAGTAGCAACACCCGAGGAGTCATTCACGGAAGCGTTCTTATCGCCATTCACCATTGGCGTTGACGAGCCGTCAGTCTCTGGCAACAGAGGCCGCTTCCTGGGCCGCTCTTGGGGAGCGAGGTCCTCGGCGAAGAGCTCGATGTCGTTCGGTCCGACAAAAGCGCCGCAGGGCATCCAATTGGAATCTCCGCAGAGGCCCGTCATCAACTTCCTGATTTTCCAGAGTGATTTCTGCTCTCGTCGCATCAGCTCGCTAGCCTGGTCCGACAGCTCGGCAATGGTCCTGGATTTGAAAGGCATCGAGAGCGTTGGGTGGTCGGGCAGGTCGGTAACGGAGGTGAGAGGGGCGAGAATTTCTGGCAAGAGAGTTAGACGCGCCGCGCACGCATAGACGGGGGTCGGACCTACGCTCGAGGTGAATGGTGGAGTATGGATTCAAGTCGGCGACGTTCGCGCGCGCCTCGTCTTGGCGCTCGTCGCTACAGTAGCCATCGACCGCGTAGCCGTCGTCATCGACGGGCGTCGGGTTGCGGTCCACAATTCGTCGGTTGACACCTGCATACTCGATCTCCTGTCGCCCTAGTCAGTTGCGGCACTTGGGTCGAAGATTGAGTAATGCCTACTTCTTTGTACACCTGGGGAGGTGACGCAGGGGCTAGCTGGCCTCGAGTGGTATATCGCGCCCGTTTCCTCAACTTCTGGCCGCGGTTGCTGTTGTGGGTAATTGAGTCGTCGGAGTCGGACTCTAGGAGAAGGCGCGCAGACAGGGTCAGAGAGAGGATGCAAGAAACACGTCAGAGGGGCGAGAATGGAAAACCCACCGTTTGCTTTTCTTTTCAAAGCTGTTTTGATGTCAGCGATCTGCTGGGCAAGCAGATGCTGTGACGCCATGGCGACGGCCTGATCGCTCGCTCTCGCGCAAAGGCAGGTGGTGGTGGCTGGTGGTGATTGTGGTTCGCGAGCTTGGAAACTAAAGGCTGAAGACTTGGTGCGTGTGAAGAGAGGCGTAATCCCAGGTTCCAGGAAGGACTCGAAGGTCGAGAGGCACAGCCGGCAGCAATCGGGTGGTGTTGAAGCTTTGTTGTGAGGGGAGGGCGCAGAAGAGGGTCAATTAAGCAGCAGCGGGAACGAGGCTGCGAAAGTTCGCTGCCGAGGGCTTTGGCGGAGCCACCGATAACGCTGGCGCGCCTGGCTTATCGGTCGGCTTTGTGTCCCAGTGCCTGAGGTACGAGGTACAAGCGGGTAATCACAGTGTCGAGTATCCCCAATAGCTCATTATGACACTGTGCTCATGGTGGGGTCCCGCTGCGCAGGTCCCTGGCGCTGCGCTGGAGGACCACGGCGGTGATGCTTCACGCCAGGCATTGGCAGCAGTCAGCTGGAGCTCGAGTATCACCTTGGACCAGCATGTCCGCAGGCCTAAGAAGCTCCTAGGAGCGCAGAATTCTATCTACTACCCAGATACGCCCGCCTTTCTTGTATCCAGTGGCAAATTGCCTCTTCTTCCGCCCATGGTAACGCCGTCATCCTGCGGGCCTGCGAGTAGGTCGCTTCTTGGCCGCTGTCCTCTGGCCTTGCTGACGTTGTGGTAGTGAGATACCTATTTCCACTAGCAGGGAACCCAACGTTATAGCATCCCGAGGCCCGACATCCACTCGAGCCCTCCACCCGAGGGGACTTCCACAGCCATGGACGGGTATCCGCCTGGCAGCCTCGACCACAATGTCCCGTTCCTGGCCGCCTCCGGGCTCTCGAGCTCGCCGCCGCCCGAGCACGAGGATGGGGATGGCGGGTATATCCTGCGATCTGATATGCCGGGCTTGGAGGGAGAGAACGCCCATGTGCTCCACGCCTACCTGCAGAGCATAGACGCAACCCAGCCCCCTTGGGACCACGGCGGTAAGAATGCGCCGTACAGGTATCGCGTTGCGTCAGTTGGAAGAGTAAGGTCCCTCTCGAGCATGCAGTCCGCCGGACTCCCGCTAACCTGTTCGTGCAGACCTTTCATCTCCCTCCCCGCTACGCCAGCCTCCCCGAAGACTTCGAGCTTCCCGAAGAGTCCGCCCTACACTCCCCGTTCTCCCCCCTGAGCCCCACCTCGCCCCTCTACCCCGACGGACTCATAAACCCCCAATGGCTGCGGAAACACCAGGAGCGCGTGCCAAGCATCTACCTGTGCTTCTATACGCTTGTGTCGGACCCGAACCTCTCCACGCTACACGACAACAAACTCAAGGCGGACATCAATGCTATCAAGGCCGGCATAGCTAAATCGGGATACAAGACGAAGCTTGCTATTGCTCTTATGAGCGACACAAAGACCGCCCGGAATACTGTGTTGGAAGGGATCCAGGAGCGCCTCGAAAACATACGCAAGGGAACTGGGCTTCAGACTGGGAGGTCCATCTTCTATATCGCGCCTCGAGAATCGCCGGAAGAGTTGACTGAGGCCGCGGATACCATACTTACCGCTCTATATCCCCAGTCCTTAGACTACTATAAGGATCTCATCCGTCATGCGCGGAAGAAGAGGGGCCGGGGCGTGATACCGCAACCCACGGTCCCGCCGACTACCGGAACCTCCCGGACGCTCTCCCTCCCAGGTTGGTACGTGCGCTACGACGTCAAGACAGGCGTGTTCTCCGAGTTCCGCCAGGAAATGGACGCGGCCATGCGATCGTACGAGCTGGCCTATGAAGGTCTCCTCAGCGAAGACGTCTGGGATGCGATCCCGAGCTGGAGCCCCCGGTGGAACGAGGCGCGCCTCCTGTCAGACATGCTCGCCATCCGCATATTGCGGTGTTACTTGTGGAATGGGCAGACATCGATGGCTGTCTCGCGTTGGCAGGTCCACCGAAACCAGGTCGCCGAGTTCATCGACCGCAGGGGCCGGGGCACGAAAAACTATGGGTGGGCGGCGTGGGAGACTCGCTGGTCCCTCGTAATGGCTAATCTGATAGAGAGGACGCATATCCAAGGGCTCGACTCGAAGGTTGTCTATCTCGAGCCGGAGAAGGGCATCCCTCGCGACCGGCTTTACCCGTGGGAGCTAATGCATCACACGGGGTACTGGTACCGCCAAGCAGCGCGGCATACGGCTACGCGTAGGGCCCTGGCGTACTCCATGCCCGAGGAGGACCGCCGCTCCCCCGACACGTCACCGGGGACCAACGCTACCAATAGTGCTTACACCTACGATACGTACATGTGTCCGGAGCCTCACGAGGAGCTGCCCCTGGATAAGCCCGGTGTTGACTACTCCCGCCTAATAATCGACTGTCTCATGGCGGCGAGAGTCCAGTTCCAGGACCGTGGACAGCGCCGGTTGCTTGCCGAGATCTCGCTGGAGTGTGCAAAGGAAGCTGCCATTATGGAGCTGTGGGACGATGTGACGGCGCTGCTGCTTCCCATATGGGAGGACATGCCATTCAGAAGGGAGGGGTGGACCGACATCACAGAGGACATAAACTGGACTCTTCGGCCGGCTGCTGTCAAGAAGGGCTTGGGTGATGTAGTTCTGTCCATTGACTGGGAACTTCTACACAAGAGTAAGCACCCCCTCGTCACCTTTCCCGTCCACGTTGTCCCGGCTAACCATGGGTAGGGTTCGCACGGAAGAACTGGCATTATGACCTATCCAAGTCTCTGGACGGCGTCAGCCTCTCCTCAAAGCCCAAAGTCAGCCTTTCAGACGCCGAGGGCTCCTCCTTTCTCTCGTCGACGTTCGTCTTCAGGAGCGAGGACGGCAAAGCAGGGGAACCCTCCACTGCGCAGATTTCAATCAGGTCTGATGCGTTACCTGGGTCTGCCCCGATTCAGCTGTCGGAAGTGAGGGTAGAATTTGAGGGCGGCTTGAGGCCGATAATCCTCACTCATGACCCGGCTGTTACGGGCAAGGAGCTGCGGGGGAATACCGTGCTGGCAAAGGTCGGTCTTGAAGTGGAGGAGGCCGACGGGGAGGAAGATGTCGACGACTCGGACACCCTAGCGCCTACTCAGGGAGCAGCAGACCTCTTGCTATCGCCTGGGCAGACCAGGGTCTATGAGATGTCTATACCCTTGCGGGATCCCGGAGACGCCTATGCGCGGTCTGCCATCATGTTCATGGACACGGACGGTTTCCAGCTCGACTATACTGTCTCGTTCAAGAACACCCCCGCTCTTGGGGTCTCCTGGGTTGAGCCGTCTGGCTTCCGGCGCAAGTTTGGCAGAGAGGAGCCTCAACATGTCCATGTAGAGCCGCGGCCTCCGAAGATGGAGATCAGCCCCGTCGACGCAGCGGACCAGTTCTACGCGAATGAGCCCATAACGCTGAAGTTCGAAATCACAAATGCCGAAGAAGAGGATGCGGTTACCAAACTCGACATCCATGCCTTTGCAGAAAACATCCCAGGCGCCACCGTCAAGATCACGGACCTCCCCGATACCACCTCACCACCCAACGCCGAGGCGTCGAAGCTGGCTGGGCTTAGTCTGGGGACGATCAAGAGCTCGGACAAGGTCGAGATACGGGTTTGTCTAGACGAGGTACCCCAGCCTTCATCTCTAGAGTTCCATATCAGGGCGTCGTACCACCTGGCCTCGGAGCCAGGAACGCGCATTCTGCAGAAGAACACCTTCACCATCAACATCGTTAGCCCGTTCGAGGCCAACTACGAGCTCGTGCCGCGGCTGCATCCGGATCCGTGGCCGAGCGTGTTCGACCCGGACACCATCCGTGATGTATCCGCCGACGAGTCCGCCCAGCAGCCCCTAGGCATCGCGCAGAGGTGGTGCCTCGTGTGCCGCTACGCCTCCTTCGCCACCGAGGACCTCCAGATCGTGGGCCTGGACGCGCAGGTCCTGTCTGCCACTGGGGGCATCCGATGTGCGACGGCTAGGCGGCCGTCATTGCCGGATGACGGGCTAAGCGTCGCCCCTCGCGCCATGCACGAGGCCCAATTCGACATCACAGCCAAGAAGCTAAGCCTCGACGACCGCAATCTCGCTACCGTGGACCTCGCGTTCATTCTACAGTGGAAGCGCCCCGGCTCGTCCTCCACCAACACCACCACGCTGCTCACGCCTCGCTACCCCGTCCTCAACATCGAGCCCCGCGTCCTCGCGTCTCTCTCGCCGGCCACATCGGACGACGAGGAGGAGCTCGTGAACCTCGACGTCACGATCGAGAACCCGTCCAGCCACTTCCTCACGTTCGGGATCACCATGGAGCCGAGCGACGAGTTCGCCTTCTCGGGGGCGAAGAGGACGACGGTGCACGTGCTGCCGGTGTCGAGGCGGGTCACCTCGTACAGGGTGCTCCCGCTGGTCAGGGGCGAGTTCATCCGGCCGGGGCTGGTGGTGAGGGACAAGTACTTCCAGAAGATGCTGCGGGTGCTGCCGACGGAGGGGATGAAGCTTGACAAGGACGGGCTGATGATCTGGGTTCCGGAGGTGGAAGACGGGGACTCGTAAGGTGTGTGCGGTTATTTTTCTTTTCGCAGCAGTCTAAAGCATGTAGATCTGAAGGCTCTATATCTATACCCATCGTCTAAGAGTACCGAGCATACCTAAAGCTTCGGCTTCTCCCTCTTTAAAAGCTTGTACCACTCAGGGCCAAGCTTCGTCTTCTCCTCCACGGTCCTCCCCTTCCACTCCTCGAACGGCCTCCCCTCGACCTCCCGCCACCTCCGCACCTCCTTCCCAAGCCAGTCGCCGGCCAGCCGCGCGCACTCGCCCGGCACCTCCATGGCCACGAGGTGGCCGCGCCCCTCCAGCGTCACGCTCTCGGCGCGCCTGCTCCCGCCCTGGCCCTGGCCGGTGATGCGCATGCGCTCGGCGCTGATCTCGGGGGTCGTGACGTTGGAGGTCCCGCCGAGGACGTAGAGGACGCTGGGGCGGAGGGTGGGCAGGCGGGAGAGGGTGATGGAGGGCTCCGGGCGGTAGAAGGGGTAGTTCGGGCCCGGGCCGTCGGTGGCCATGTCCGGGACGAGGTCCGGGCGGACGAGCTCCTTGCCCTCTGCGTCGTAGGCCTGGTGCGATGGCCGGAAGAACGTGAAGTTCTCCTGGTGCTTCGTCGTCGACAGCGTGACCTCCCCGCCCTTGCCCTGCTCACCCGTGATGGACCGCACCTCGCCCTCCCTCGCGTCCCTGACGCCAAACTCGACCCACCGGTCCAGGACGCGCGGGTCCCACGCCTTGTAGAAGGGGCTCCTCTCGAACTTGCTCCGCGCCTCGGACCTGGACGGCCAGAGCTCCCGCCTGTGCACGGAGGCCGCGGCCGGGGACTGCGTGATGGGGCCCGGGTTGGAGGCGTAGGGCGTGATGACCGGGTCGAGGAGGATGAGGGAGGTGAGGAGGCGGGGGTGAGAGTGGGCCAGGTTGACGAGGGCGGCAGCGCCGAAGGAGTGGGCGATGCCGACTAGGGGGAGGGGAGGGCGGAGGTGGTTTATTATCTGGTTGATGTCGCGGGCGTAGTCGAGCCAGCTCGCTGGAGCGGGTGTTAGTTAGTTGTGGCAGGGGAGAAGGTGTAAGTGGTGGCAGGTCAGTCGTGGCAGGGGAGAAGGTGGGTGAGGCTGGAGCAGCCATGAGAGAGGGGAGGGAAACAGATATGGGGGCTGCGGAAAGGGGGCAACTCACGGTCATTCCCGACTTTGGAAGCATTCAGCTGCCCCGACTTTCCCTGCCACGCCGCGTCGGCAATGATGATGCTCCGGATGCGGACCCCCTGCTTCTTGGACTCGGCCAGTAGGTCCTCCCAAAGGGGCTCGTACAGTTCCTATCCCCGGGTCAGCTCCAGCTCCCACTTTTTCCAGTCGCCCCCACAGCTGTCCTCCCGTCCTCCCAAAACTACAATCCTGTGGCAGGACGTCTCATCCTCCCGCCTAGCACAGCACAGGGCATCGGAGAGCAGGGCGAGGGAAAAACTACCTTTGGGAACCCATTCGCGTGCGCCCCGATTATGGTGACATCGCCTTCTCCACCGGTCTCCCTAGGAACGTACTCCTTCACCACAAGCTCCAGCACGTCCTCCTGCGCGCCGCTCGTCGCGCGCGCGTACTCGCGGACATGCTGGCCCGGCACGACGTGCTCCTTTACTATGAACGGCGAGGCCATCGTGTCACGGGGACGCCGTATATGTGTGGTAGGGGCCGGGTAGGGAAGATGCTGGGAAGGACGAGGTGGGAGCGAAGGGCGTTTGCTCGAGGAGTCGTGAGAGCTGGAGGTGAGCGCGGAGGTTGAGACGAGCCCGGCACGTCGGCTCAAGTGCAGCAGCTTCCCCGGAGCCGAGGTTGAGACTTCCCCACAAAACCCACGTTCAATGTTGCACTGTTTCCCCACGCCGGCAATTAACACGGTCGAGCACCGTGCCGGACTCCCTTCAGTACTGGTGCAAGTATACATACATACAGCAGTTATACTTCATGTTGCGCCTTGTGCGACGCAGACCTCGAAACTCTCTCAAACACGCGCAGCACACCACCAGCATCTCCCAACCCTTGCGGCCAGATGATAAAAATAAATAGTTAAAATGGACTCGTATGCCCCATTACATATATCTCTCTCTTCCCTACTTACTTACATGCCCCTTCCTCATGACTGTAACCATAGAATGGCGACTGGGTATCAAATGTTCCGCCTCGTATCCATCCGTCTCTCATGCGCGTCTTGCTCGTTCCCTTCTCCTCCTTCTCCTATCTCTTTTTCCTATTTCACCTCGCGCGCTCGAAAGCCGATGCCCCAGACCTCCCACCGCAGCGCAAGACTGCTCAACACAACACTGATACTACTCAGCGCCATCGCCAACGCCGCCCACGCAGGGTCAAGCGTCACCCTCCCGTCTCCCGTCCTCACGGGGAACAGCACGCCCGCCGCAATCGGCACCGCGCACAGGTTGAACACCACCGCCCACCCAAAGTTGAACATGATCCGCCGGAACACCGCCCGGCTGAGATCCAGCAGCGCAACCACCGAGCGCAGGTCCGACTTGACGAGCACAAAGTCCGCCGACGAGATGGCGATGTCGCTGCCGCTGCCGATCGCGATGCCCACGTCCGCCACTGTGAGCGCCGGCGAGTCGTTGATGCCGTCGCCCACCATCGCCACGAGCGCTCGCTTGGTCGTGGACTGCCCGTCCTTCAGCGTCTTCTGCAGGTAGCTTATCTTGTCCGACTTCCCGGACGGGAGCACCCCGGCGATGACGTTGGACTCGTCGATACCAACCAGCCGCGCGACCGCCCGCGCCGTGAACGGGTTGTCGCCCGAGATCATCCACACCTGTCTACCGCTTTCTCGAAGCATCTTGATGATGGGGATCGCCTCCTCCCGGATGTTGTCCGAGATCGAAAGGGCCGCCCCAAGCCTCCAGGCCGTATCGGCCCCGGGCTGCTTTGTGGCGACGACGGCGACCGACTTGGCCTCGTTGCCCCAGGTTTGGAGGAGCTGGGCGACGCGCTCCGAGATGGGAACACCAAAGTCTCGCATGAGGCCTTCGTTACCAACGAGCATCTCCCATGACTGGTCGGCGTCGCCCATGTGGTACCTCGCCTTCATGCCCTTGCCGGGGATCTCGTCGAGGTCATCTACCGCCACTTTCTCCGTCGTCCGGGATGCGCAGTATGACGCTATGGCTCTCGCGATCGGGTGGCTGCTGTTGTCCTCCACTGCCTTGAGAGCGGCAAGAAGCTGCAGTGCCTCGTCGTCGCTGACCGCCTCCACGTCGGGGTATACCAGGGCGTCGGTGATTTTCGGCTCGCCTCCTCGGGTCAGAGTCCCCGTCTTGTCGAAAACCACACAGCCAATCTTGCTGGCCTTCTCAAACGCCTCTCCGCCTCCCTTCACCAGTATGCCGTGCTTCGCCGCGATTCCGCCGCCGACGAAGATGGCCGTCGGCGCCGCGAGCGCCAACCCACACGGACACGCGACCACGAACACCGCAATGGAGAACTGCAGCGCGAACGCCACCCAGCTGTCGTCTCCGTTTTCAACGTCATCCGGTACCGCCCCGGCATACCCAACCACAATCCATACGACCCAGGTGATGATGGCGAAGAGGGTGATGACCGGAACAAAGTACGACGTCATCGTGTCGGCTATCTGCTCCATCGGCGCGCGCTTCGTCTGGCCTTCTTGCACCACGTTGACAATCTGGTCAAGCATCGAAGTGCCGCCGACGCCAGTGATGCGGATGAGCACTGGGCTGTTCTTGTTGACTGTGCCTGCAAAGATCTCGTCGCCCAGCGACTTGGAAACGAGCCGCGCTTCGCCTGTCAGGCTGGACTCGTCGAACTTCGAATCGCCCTTGACGACGGTACCATCACCCGGCGGGGACGCGCCGCTGGGGACGCGCACGAAGTCTCCAATCTCAAGCTTGTCCACATCCACCGTGGTGTCGTGCTCCATCTCCTTGCCCTTCTCCACCAAGATCGCCGTGTTGGGCTTGAGCTTCCTCAACATATCCACGGCATCTCCCGTCTTCGACTTGCTGTACGATTCGATAAGTCGCCCTGCGAGGATGAAAAAGGTAAGGAAGACGACCGTATCGAAGTAGACGTCCTTGTCTCGGAAGTGATCGGGCTTCGCGGCGGCGGCGTAAATCATCTGAATGAGCGACGCCCAGTAGGCTACTGACGTGCCGAGGGAGATGAGCATGTTCATGCTGCCGAATGTCGTGAACCGCTTCCAGATCGGCGTCCTGCTACCGCGCTTCCAAAGCGCCCTCACCTCCTTGTACGACCTGACGTGGAAGACGTCGGCGCCAAAGAAGTAGACGACGGTGGCTAGAACGCACAGAGACACCTGCAAGCGGGACAGCCCCGACGTCCAGGGCTTCATCAGAAAATGAGCGACTGGATCGTCGTGGGGCATCAAGCTCATGTACACAATTCCGAGCACGAAAGTCGGAATGGCCACGACACCGGTGATGACGAGCCTCTGGATGAGCTGTATCTGGTGTCGCCTGCGAATCTGCTTGGAGCGCTCCTCTAGAGTTGGAGGGTGGAAGATAGAGGCCTTGAACGACGGGTCCGCGGCCTCGATGGCGCCGAGAATGTGGCGGATGGTAAAGGTCGGGGCATCCGGAACGTAACTGATCTTGATGGTCGGAGACTCCAAGGTTGGCGTTGCTAGGACCTTGAGCGTCCTCTGGAATCCTTCGAGGGAAAGGGACAGTCGCTCGGGACAGTGGGCGCAGAACAAGCCGTCCACGTGGACCTCCACTGTCCTCTCGTCCCTGGCCTCCCGCGGTTTGTCGAGGGCAGTCACCTTGTCCAGCGTCGCTTCGTATCCGAGATCCTCTATCGCTTCGGCAACGTCGCCGGCCCTTCCCTCTTCCACAAAGTCAATGGTGGCGCTGTTAGAGACGAGGTTGACTGCAACCTTGGAAACCCAGGGGATCTTCTTCAGTTCATCGGTGATCGTGTTAACGCAGACAGCACAGGTCATCCCGCCGACTGCGTACGTCGCCCTCCATGTTGAAACGCCGGGCGCCACGCCGACACTCTCAAGCTCCGCGATCGAGGGCCTTTCCGACGCCGGCGAGGTCGTCACCGAGCCCACGGTTTCCTTCTCCAGTGAGCCGAGACCGAGACCATCGCCGCCCTTGTCGAAGTCGGGCTCTCGAGGCTCTCGCTGGCACTGCTCGCAGTTGAGGATATGAGCTCTGTTGACCATGGAGTGCACCGGCCTCCTCCCCCCTCGGTTCCAGAACCACCCATCCATGAACCCCCTGGCGTCCGCACCGTGGCTGGCCTCTCCGGCGTTCGTCTGTGACAGCCGGTTCAGCACACGGCGCTGCTCGTCATCGGTGGAGGTGGACGTGACGGCCTCGACCTCGAAGCCCGCGTCCTCGAGCGCCCGTGTCATGGTCAGGACGCTCGCCCGGTCGGTCGGCCTGTGCTCGACGGTGACTACCGATGTTACGATGTTGGGCGAAACCCAGAGAACGTCCGCGCCACAAGTCTCGTGGAGGACATGTTTGATGGAGGAGACACAGGAGGGGCAGTGGAGGTTCCCCAGTAGATATGAGGTTGTGACGCGGGCGCCCCCCTCTGGTGGGACGGCGGCGTCCTTCGTGTGAGTTGGCTCCATTTCCGCTGCCGGTGTGTGGTACCTGCTATCGGCCGGGTCACGGCCAAGACGGAACCGGGAGGTCTCGAATACGCCGCCGTTGCAGGTTGAGATTGTCGTTGGGTAATCCAATTAATATGCCCAGATGGCGTGTGGTGGCTAGATTAACAGCAGTGGGCACCCCAGAGTGGGATTGCCGGTGACGACGATCGAGTCCCGGTTGATGAAGAGGTACTTGACGGGTGTAACCAGCGGAGCCGGGATGCCACTTCCTGTGTGACTTCCCCAGGAAGTGTCTTTCTCCGTGGGCAGTGACAGGTCCCTTCAGCGCAGGGATCAAGGGGTTCTCAGGGTCCTGCTGGCCTTTGAGTTTAGCCCTCGTTCCCACGTTGCGCAGGCGTACACGAGGAGAGTGTTTGCCGGAAGCTCACACGCCAAAGACGAAGGCTCCCAAGGCTGTCCCAGGTCGCGCGCTATCAAAGGTGACAGCGTTCCCCACAGGGATCAAAGATCCGGCCCGTCAGCTGTCGCGTGGTAAGCGGAGCCGATATCAGCCTGAAGGCGGGACGAGTCGGCGGATCTTGGACGAATCGGGCGGATGTATGTGTTCGTTGGAATGATGGAAAAACCTGGGGAAGATGCACGAATAGCGCGAGCCCGTAGGGTTCTGGTAGATTAAGTGGCCGCCGAAGACCTGAGTGATGTCGGCATCCGGAGCCGAGTCGCTCCTTCTTAATGTTTTATGCCAAGAGCCGGAAGGTGGGTGTCATCCAACGGAAAGAGCGAGTGTTGTCGAACGGAGTCTGGCAGGAGCCGTCGTATTCTATTTGCTTCTGTGTACATTGTGGAAGACTGCGGGCTCCGTCTCCTATGTCCCGTCTTATACCTTTTCTTTGTCCGTCGTGCGCGCTATTCGCGTCCACCCACGAAGCACTGAGATGGTGCTAGTGAAATTTCCATTACAGATCAGTGACGGCGCCATCGGCACAAATTGCGCAGGTGCGCTGAATGTGCGTCCACTGGCAGCGCCTTCCCAGATAAGCTAGTGGGTCCAGGAACGAAAAGCCGGCGTTAGCGCCTGCTGTGTCAGCACACTGTACAGTACTGTTTGTCAATCGCTGAGGGAAGAATTCGTCGCCGCCAAGGCGCTTGCTCGATATTATGTTTCCACCTCTTAAGGCCAACCGTCCGCGCCCTGGTCGGGTCGTACCCGAGGGCTTTGTGCGGTTGAGTCACCGGATCCATCCCCTGCGGATCAGATTCTGCTTGGCGGCCAAAAGATCCCCGCGTGGAGGCCCGGACGGCGCCGAACCCGATCTAGTCAAGTCGCCACCCTCCGTGTTCGTCTAAATTGGGGGCCTTAATTACCCGTGCACGGCGCGGGCCTCTCGGGTCTCGGCAAGGCCTGCTGTCTCCGCTGGGTTGATCATCGGAAGCAAAGCCGAGAGCCAGACCCAGGCCTTCCTTTGACTAGCATCATGAGCCAAGGTAGGTGCCAAGCTGAGGCCCGTCATTCGTGTACAAGCAGCATCCACAGGACCACAACATGCTATATGCTATATTGTCTGGGCAATGTCGACCAGCTTGACAAAGCCCCCCTTGATCAACGTGATACGGCATTGCTCAAGTCGTTCCAAGAGCAGGACCGAGGCCGAGCATCCGAATCAGCGATCCCTTCCCAGCAGGTAAGACGGCATTTGATTGCCGGCCAGCCGTCATTCTCAATTTCTCAGGGGCGAATTGTCCGGTCACGCGGACGATCGGCCGGCGACCCGGAGGCGGGCCCGCCGAGGTACCCCACTTTTGTCCCCGTCGCCCCCGCCGTCGCCCCCGGAGTCCCGGCCACGTGTCCCGTCCCAGTCGGACCCGGAGCGCAACTATTGTCCCGTGAGTGCCTGGCTCAGCCGCTGAGGCCCGAGAGGTGACGCGGCCGCTGCTTGGTGGCGGTGCGGTGATTAAATCACCGAGGAGGCTTAGCTACGCCCACCCTGACCTGGAATTGCGCTTTGGTAGGGCAAGAAACAGGGTTTTATTGTAGTCCACGACGATTCCCTACCACGGTGGCGTCTGAGCCAAGCATTTGAGCTAGCTCATTAGGGAGGTGACCCCAGCTCACTGCGAGAATCGACCCCGAGAAACCCGACGGTGATAGACCGACACCTCCCCGGCGCAGAAAGGGGCTTCTTCGGCGGAGAGGCGGATGGCGTCACATGCTAAGCCGCGGCGAGTGTTGCGACTCCAGGCCCCGTCCTAGTGGTAAACAGTCTTTATTTCGCCTACGACCTATCTAAATATATCCATAGCTTTTTCCATGCCTTGCTGTCCCCCCTCCAGTGGCTAGCTGGGTGAAGGGGGGTTGAAACGAACAAGCTAGCTAGTCGCAGGCATATCCGACACAGAAATCGTCGTCCGAATCCTCCTCATAGGACCAGATCGGGGGCGGCTTCCATGTTAGTGAGAGCACCCGATAAGCTATGATACGCCGTGTGCTGCGCAACGGGGAATGGCAAAACAAGCCCGGAAATCTGCCCAATCAAGCCCTCGGTGGAATGCCGCCGCGACACGATGGCAGCATCGGGAACTTCACTCCCAGAGCACCGTATTTATTTCTGGCTGTACCGAAGAGAAGTCTCACTCGATAGCGCAGCCCAGAGCGCACAGGAGCCAAGGTCTTCTGCCTCGTGTCGCTTGTGCCTTCGGTTTCGACGGGTCCGTTGTCACCCTTCGCGGTCTGCTCCAGAGGACCAGACGATGCGGCAGGGCCGTGGTGCTCTTTAGCGGCAACAAGCAGGTCGTGGAGGTAATAGATAGAATACGCCCGGAAGAGCTTGTAGGATTCCTCCGTCCAGTCGCAGCAGACGCGGTAAACATGTTCAAGGTCGAATGGGCCGGCCACGAAACAGTCGTAGCTCATCATGTACTCCAGGCTGGTGTCTCGCAGGTAGTCATAGGCCGAGTGTCTTACGTACAGGCTCTTGGAGAGCTTTGCGCCAGACCAGTCAAGGATAGCCGGGCTGTACACGAGAAGCGGGAGTTGGGGCGGGGGTGTACCCATAAGAGGCCTCCAGAGCAGCTGCTCCTGGTAGAAGCCGGCGTAGTCCGCTCCGACAACCTGGATCCAGTGGGCGGATGGGTCCGAACCGAAGAGGCAATTCCGCAACAGGTTCCTCATGGGAGTGTTGAGCTCCAGCTTTGCAGCGTCGTGTGGGTCGTGAAGATTGAGAAGAAATCCTCCGTGGGTGGGGCAATGGAACTGAACGTTGTCCTCCAGGTACTGATTGCGTACCCCAGCCTTGTCGGCAAGTCCACACCCGGGGACGGGGCATGCTGCCCTGACTCCGAGGCAACCGTGTTTGTGCGAGAAGAGGGGGCCTAGCTCCGCATTCCTGGCAAAGATCTCTCGGAGGATGCCAAGGGACCTCTCGTTACCCAGAATCTCCGCCTGACCTCGCTGTCTATGGGGGACGCCGGAGAGTCGAGACAGTTCCTGAAGAATTTCTCGGAACTGGCGAAGGTATGTCTTATCAGCTCCGCTCCAACGAAGGCTCCTCTGGTAAGTGACCCCATCAACCTGGGTCTTCCCCTCCTCCCGAGGTGCTGGTGCCGTGTCAACAGCATCAAGGAACACAGTGGTGTTCTTCCCTGCGTTTCGAAGCTGCTGGCCCAGAGCGAAGGCCGTTGCGATATTGCACATGTTTCCCATATGCGGCGATGAGTTCGGCTGAGCGCCTATGAAGATGTTGACGGTCAGGTTTGTGGCCTGCTTGCAGAGCCAGCCGACGAGGTCATCGTGAAAGTAATACGACCCGGCCCCGAGAGGGTGATGGCCGACCCCGTCGTGGCTGATGTGAAAGCTGGCTGCGTTCTCCATGAGAGAGTCTCCAAAACCGGAGCACGTTAGAATATCCGAGCTATGAGGTAAATGCGACAGCGAGGAGAGGTCGGCGCGACGAAGATGGATAAATGTTGCAAAGTGTGAACGTCAATTCGTGATCAGTGAAGCATCCCTCGTTATATACTTGAAATACCAATGCGCCTCCCACTCGCCGAATTGCTCATTGATGTCAGTTCCAATAATCGTACACAGATTCGCAATGGCCCCCAAATCCATTTCGATTCTGAAATAGGGTGCAGCTGAGGACACCGGATCTGGACCGCCCATTCATCTTGCCCGTCCAGATAGGACGCAAACCTGTGCTACCCCAACCTGTAAAAATAAAAACCAAGGGGAAATCCTGATCCGTGAACACAGGTATATGACCTCGTCAGGCGCCAACACTGGTTTGGGCATCACCGGGGTTGGCGTGAAGAGAGGGCTGAGGCTGCTCCTTTGCGCTCGGGTTGGCCCATTCCACCCGAAATATTGCTTCCCAGCCAGTGACCAAGAGATGTTTGCTTCCGATAGCGAGGCTGACGGGGTTGGGACTTCAATTTGCGAACACATGCAGGTGATGTGTTCTTCGGCTGACCCCGGCGCGCGGTTGGGGGCGGCGCAGGAACGGCGGCTGGGTTGGTTTGGCCATCCCCAGGGCTGGCCTCGAGAGCGGCGGAAGGGACCGAGTCGAAAATCAGGCGTAGTGATACCACGGCCAGCGCTGCGGCCATCTCCGGCTTCACGAAGCAGTACTTCTGGGGAGCTCCGCCCAACCAACCATTGGACTTGAGAGCGGCGAGGGTGTAGGGAGTCTCCAGCTCCTCCAGCTTCAGGATCTCGTAGGCATACTTGACGCGCCCCTCCAGATCCCCACGGTCAAACTCGTCGTTCCTCAGGCCGGCGGGCTCACGGATCTCCCCGGGCCTCTTCCCATGGCTGATGGTGGCGGCGTAGCGGACGGCCGACGCGGGACTCGTCTCGTAGATCCAGAGGCGATCGACAGACGGCGGGAGGAGGTAGTTGCGGAACTCGTGGTTCTTGACGCGACTGACGATGTTTGCGACGTGGCGCGGGTGGATTGAGAGAATCAGGTCTCGCGGCGGCTCTGGTTCGGCCATGGCTGGGGATGAGGTTAAAGAGTGGACCGATCCACACGCGTCGACGCCAAGACGAAGACGGACGCGCGGGTTCGCTTGGGACGGGCGATCTTGATTACATAATTCTACCTTTGGAATCCCCACGCGGTATGATAGTACTACGTAAGCAGCCCTGTGTACTAAAAGGGGAATATCTCGCGACCAGGCAGCCGCAGCAGCAACCAGCAACAGGCAAACCTGGCCCTGGCCATGTATTGATGTGAAATTCACGCTTGTTACAATGTTGTACTTGCAGGCCTTCAGACGTGGAGATCCGGGGGCCTCGGGATTCCATGGCTGAAGGCCCGCAAGTGGCAGAGTTCGGTTGGCCAGCCACGCGGCCCGTCATCCAGGCCAAGCCACTGCTGAGGCCCCTGCTAATTAGTGGCCCAGTCCAGCATGTCAGCCCGCTAAGATGCCCTTCTCAGCAATCAAATCAAATCCTTCAACGATCAAATTGACATCAGCGAATCCTCCAACGGCCGCCCTTCCTTGGACAATCCTCCTGCAACGCATCCACAACCCCTTGCCGAAAACGTAAAATCCTCTCACCAAACGCCTGGCAAGTGCCTCGCATCGCCCCGTCCGAAAGGGGAAGTTCGACGGCGGGATGGGGATTGGAATTGTAGGGATGGACGGCTCACCGCAGACACACGCCCCCCCCCCCCCCCCCTTCGCCCCCTTCAATGTTGTCGTTGAAGCAAAAGTATTCTCACATCGCCAACTTCCCGCGAGGGCGGTGCCCGGCGCAAACGGCCGAAGCACCTGCACAACCCAACCCTCGGGAACTTTCGGTCATCCCCTGCCTCGTGGAGTGTTCCACAAACCCAGCCCAGAAAAAAATAGGAGAATTTACCCCGGCGAATGAGACTGGTCTGACGGGAAGGTGTGTGCTGCACATGCGGGCGAGAATTTTCCACTTTCCCTTTTTTCCTTCACCACGCAGACGGATCCGGAAGCTGCGGCGGCTGGAAGGCGCAGCAAGGTGTCGAGGCATTCCTCGCGCCAACATGGCCCTTTCCCCCCGCCGGGCGGGCTATGGGATTCCGGGAAGGCTGATGGAGCCAATGGCGTCGATCGGTTGGGACCTTGTTACGCCGAGATCTGCGTGAGGCTCGGCGCCTTTTCTCTGCGCTTTTCACGGGGTGCGGCCGCTCGCGAGGCAAAACGCCGGGTGGGCGATCCAGCCCGTCCAGCTAGCTGCGCCAACGCCGCCGTTTGCGATATCCTCGACTCCCTTCCGGGACCGCGGAGGGGGAGAGGGCGTCCGGAATCCGAGGTAAACGCGGCGAGCCGGTCCATGCCGCAGGCAGATCCGGGCTCCCGCAGCCAGGCGGCCGCTGGGGCCTCACGGGCGTGTTTGCATCGCCCCCGCAATCCGTCGGGCTGGGCCCCTACGTACGAGTAATATGTGGAATCCGAAGCGGTAGTAGCGATGGATGCTTGCAGCGTTGGCGTGCTCAGCAGGGCCGCCAGCCCGAGGCGACATTGGGGTTTCATGCCCAGTATAGCTGCTTACACGCGAAGAGGCGTAATACCGCCAGAATCTTACCCCGAACAGCCCGGTTTCAGTCCAAGTCTAGCCCAAATACGTCAAGGGTATCATCGCGAAGCCTGCCGAACCTCCCCGCAACAGTATCATCCCTCGAGGCCTCCCCGCAACAGTATCATCCCTCGAGGCCCCGCAGCCCTTGCCATCGGGCCCTCATTTCCCCTCTCGGCCGTGCTCAGAACCCCGCCCTCTAAGGCAGACCGGAGCAGAACGTCACCGGTTTTCCCCACATCAAGCCAGACTAACACCTGAGCTCCGGCAAACACAAGGAGCGGTCAGGACCGGGACCACAGAAACATCGCAAGAGCCAAGGCAGCATCCCCTGCCCCTACCCTGGCCGAGAATCCGCGCTCCAAGTGCGCCCAACTCCCAAGGGCTGCGGGTGGAAAATGTAACTGTCGCGGGGGCCGGGTGTGCACATTTCTCCCGCCTTATTCGGAAGTGTGGCGGGTGCTTACGGGCCACGCGAAAAGCACGCAAGGCGGCTCTCGTGACTCTACCCCATGTCGTATATCTGTCCGTGACGGATCAGGATGACTCCTGGGCCCGCCAGTCGCGCGGTACGGCCGGATGGGCTCCACATACTATTGGCCTTCTTCGACTTTCTTTTGTCTCGAGGACAAGAATAGCCGGCCTTGCGGATGTCCGTTAGATGTCACTTGTCACTTTCAGGATGTATTTTTTTCGGGTCAGATTGATGAGGTGTGAGCGTGGCGCTCTGGGAGAGCGTTATCTTGATTTGATGTGTGAAGCAGGTTTCGCTTCGCTACCTATTGTGCGTGATAAGCCCCAAACCTCTCGGAGTGAAGGAGATGAGATGGCACTCGCATCCCTATCATTATTATTCCCATAAATCCTAGACACCACCGTGTAAATAAGATACCAGTCTCATTCTCCGTCTCATGCACATATCTCATCCTGTCCTGATCCCAAAGTATCCTGATCCCAGCTCTTGTAGTTTCTCCATGCCAGACAAAGGAAATATGCAAGATCAACGCTCAAACGCGTTCTCGAAAGGAGAAACCCGAAAATCCGCCGTCCCAACGCCGTGAAATGCTCTGAATGAAAAACCAAAAGAAAAAAAAAAGGGCCGAGTCTACCGCGCCATCATGGCGCCACCAAAAACCCTGCTAAAGACGCCCCTTCCCCTGGGAATCTTCGCCCTCGACTCCCTGGCCATGGCCTGCTCGGGGGTGATCTCGTAGGGGAGAAGCCTCTTCCGGTACTCCCTAGGGGGGTACTCGTACTCGACGTGGCTCGGCGTGTAGACGACGGTGTGCTCGATCGAGACGGCGCTGCCCGGCGTTGTGGCGCGCGAGCTGGGCCGGCTGGAGGTCGACGAGGCCGAGGACCCGTCGTAGGTGAGCTCCGGCGGGCTGAGGGAGGCTGTTGTGCGCGAGTAGGCCGGGCTGGGCACCGCCGGGGCGTACCGCGGCGGCGTCGTCGGGCTGTAGTAGGTACCCGCGGCGGCGGCAACGGCGGCAGCCGCCGTGGCGGCCTTGAAAGAGTCCAAGTTCTCCCGGCGAGCCTGCTCCTGGCACCAGCTGTTGTACTGCCTCCTGTTCTCGAACTCCAGCCTGCTCTGGATGGGCGCCAGGTGGTCCGCCCACGCGGCCTGCAGCTCCTCCTCGGTGAACCTCAGGTCCCAGTCCAGCAGCTGCAGGAGCTGCTTCTCCATCAGGTTGACCTCGCTCGTGCAGAAACCGAACTGGTAGCCGGCGCCGGCGTCGACGTTGGTGTACCGCGCCCAGTGCTTGTTCTTGGGCGAGATGTCGTTGACGTACTTGGCGGCCAGGATGAGGCAAGCGAGGAAGATGCGGTGAGAGGTGCACCGAAGCCCGCGAGACATGGGCTGCAGGCGGGACCGGAGCCGGTCGAGGTAGACGAGCGCGGGCATCAGCGTGGCGGCCTGGACGTTGCTGGACTCGACCAGGCGGCGGATGAACTGCTCCACGGAGGGTAGGCCGGGGTCCTCGGGGCTGACGGCGCGGAGCTCGGGTGTGGTGGGGGGCGTGGGCAGGCTGGCGGCGGCACGGCGGCGGGACTGCGCGGGCATGACGTTCTTGTCGCAGGGGATCACGGCGTCGGCGGCGGCGGCGAGGTGCCGGATCATGCGCGAGTCGACCCGGCTGGTGATGAGTTTGTGGAGGGCGGCATCCTGAAGCTCCTTGTTCGTATATAACCTGGGAGACTCCATGGTTGTGGATGTTCTGAGTCGGACTGCGGTGGTGGGGTTTGGGTGGTGAGCCAAAGTTTGTTGGCGGTGAGGTTGAGGTGGGCGAGTCCTGTTCGTGTGTGTGTAAGTCCACCGCTTGAAGAAAGTAAGGCGGGCGTGGTGGCGGTGATATTAGGTGAGAGGTGGTGGTGTGGGGTAGTATTAGGTTGGGTTACTGAGGGGAAGAAAAAAAGACGGGGCGAGATCGTGAACGGGAGGTTGTGGTAGATATAATTCCGACAGAAAGCCACCTTGGCTACCGACAGGTGCGGTGCGGGCGAAGCTCATGCGTACAGGGCGAATGACGGGAGAGTGGGTGCAGCGTTGGCCACGCGAGGCTGAGTGCTGGTGTGGAGCGGGACCACCACGTCCCCAGCAGGGGTACAGCAGGACAGGGGTGGGGCCAGGGGGTGGGGCCAGGGGGGGCGTGCTGGAGGTACCGCCTATACTTGTGTACTCGAGGGCGAGGGGGGAGGGGTGGGGTGGACTGGATGGCGGGCGGGGGTGTGTGGGCCCGGGTCAGGCCCAGTCGAGAACCTGAACACTTTTGCCTGGATCTTGGCGGGGCTGAGGACGGGGGGTACGTACCGTTTCTTGATTTGGCAGTGGTAGTCGGCTTGGGGCAGACCGGCAGGGGCTGGATGTGCTTTTTCCTGCGCTTTGGGCAGTTGGGAGAATTCGAAATTCAACACTGAAGCTGGGCTGTGGTGCCGAGTGGATCCGAAGCAGAGCCTGAAGCTTGCGGAGAACCGGACCCGACTGGGAGGGGCTGGAGCTGAGCGATGCTGGCTCGTGTTCACCAGCTACCGTTGGAGGGTTGGCGTAATTCGTGGCTGCGGCGAACGACGCCCGGTTCAATGCGTTTGCGTTTGCGTGGCCCTCTTTCGGGGATTATGGAAAGTCCGGGGACGAGCGTTCTGGCCAATATCCGCAGGGAGATGGCGGCTTTAACGGGATTGTCGATAGGCGAAGGCGCGGGCGGCCGATCGACGACAAGCAGGCAGCCAGGTAATAAACCCGTCGATGCCGAGCTGGCAAGCGAGCTTTGGTGCGGAGGGTGCGAGTCGGCAGGATATCAAATATTCCTGCTCAGGGCCACACTTTGCGTTTGACAATGGCCCTCGTGTTGCGGCTTGCGTTTTCAGTGGCGAGGAGATTGCGCGGGCTGCGGCCGTGTTGCGGAATACGGGAGCCTGCGGATGGATGCTGGGGTCCGGGGGGCAGATACGAGCTCGACGGCTAGCGATCCGGATTTAAAAAAGTTGAAAAGAAGTTGACGAAGAAAAGTGACGGTGCAGAAACACCGTGAGTTCGAAGGAGCAAGGTCTCGAGAGGTGCAGCTGAGGACCCGAGAGCTTTTATACTGCAAAAGCTGGAGGTCGTCGGGACACTGCTTTCTTTCAGTCTTGTGTTATCCGGGGTGGTCGGCGGCAGGCGTCCTTCTTCCCAGGTTCGATGTCTTTGTTGGCGGAGGGCGAAAGTGGTGTTCCTTATTGTGATAAAGCGCTGCGGCCTGCGCAGGAAATTTAAAAAGAAAGAATTATAAGATATTCACCACAGGTGACTGGGAAAATGCGAAACAGGGAAAGAAAGAAGAGCAGGGTCAGGTGCGAGAGAGAGAGAGAAGAGAGTCGCTTGTTCGTTCGGGGTTTCCCTTTGGGGACGTTGCTCCTTGTCGCAGGTAGAGAACGAGTCCGGGCGCCAAGGGGTCGAGAAGGATTATGATACTGTGACCTCGGAGTTTGGAGTTTGGAATTTGATCAGATGGATTTCACAGGGTCCAGAGAGGAAGAGAGAAAGAGGCCGAGATGTGGACTGACGAAGGGGGGACGAAGGCGAATATTTAGACTTGTCCGGAAAGGGGCCTCTGAGACCGCAATGCCTTCTTTTTCTGCTCGTCGACGGCCCATGTCTCGCCCGTTCAAGTGGGAGCTGCGTGTCGCATCGCCCGTGGCGCGCGCGCGGTGGAGCCAACCCGTCATCCTTCTCTCGCTCCAGTCTCTCGCCGACGCTCGCTCGCCCTCGAGACAGGGCAGGATTCCCGGCCTTGTACCCCCGTCCACTGAAAGCCGTCTCGGGCGCCCGAGACCCAACCGTGCCCGTCCGCGACGCCTCTGTTTGGACGTCGCCGCGCGGGCCGCGCAGCGGTGGCGGGCGCCCGAGAGCCAGTGGTTGGCGGCGAACCGGCCAGGAATCCGACCCACCCCCAAGTTGGGGGCTGGCCAAGGGAGGAGGAGCGACTGAGGGCTTCCACGCGAACATGGGGCCCCCTTCCGCCGGATGGACTCTGCGTGGCGGGCATATGACTGGCTCACGTCGCGCAGGCGGAAGGGCAAAGCGCGGCGCGGGCACGCCCTTCCCTCGCGCGCACGCCACGAGCCACACGTCGCATTGGCCGCGAGATTGGGAAATCCACGGGACGAAAGCCGTCGCGTTAGCGCCCGCTGATTGGCCGGCCGCCTCGACGGACTTGAAACAGACGACCGGATGCGGGGGGCTGTCGCGCTGGGGCCTTGGTAGCCGCTCGTCTGGCAGGTCGGCGGTCTGGTGTTCTCGCGTCGGCAGATGGGACACTGACTTGGACTGGCCGATCCTGTACATGCATACACACAGGGCGGTCGGGGTGGTGTCCACTGGATGAGCAATCTTCCCTAGCGTGAGGTTCTGTTGTCTTCGTGGCCTGCACGCACGCGGAGAAGCGAAAGCCCCGCGGTGCCTGACCGACATTCTTGACCGCAGCGGTGAAGTTTGGCGGGGCCCATGGCCTCTGCATCGGAGCGCTGCCACTGGACGACAGACGGGTGCACTATGTGAGGACTGGGGCCGCTGCCAGCAAAGGGACTGGACACGCTGTAAACTCCCCCACTTTCCCCAACCACACATGGACTGGACATAATTTATAGCAGGACCGAGGCGAAACAGCCAATCACCCCGCAAGACACCGCTAAATGTCGTCGTCCAGTGGACGGGTGGCCGAGACGTCGTTCACCAGCCTCGCTTCTGGGACACCTCAGTCTCGTGTTGTTGCATGTACTTCATAGTGTAGCAGCACATGCTGGGCATAGATGACATGTCCCCACTCCCTTCGCCCTGTCCCTTTTCTTTTCTGCAGCGGGTGAGAGTGCCGGGGTTGGAACATCGGTGGGTTGGGGTACATGATCGAGATGTGAATATACACAGGTGGTCGGGCAGTGGTCGGGCTCCTAATACAGCGCCTTAGTTAGCCCCGCCCCCGACGTGGACAGGCTGTGAGCCAGCCAGCGGTTTTCAAATCTCGGAACGCATTCCCGCCCTGCATTTCAGTGGACGGGGGTGGTTTTTGCGGGGGCGGCCGTGTTTTGGCTTGAGGTTGTTTTTCTCGCCCGCCCGGCGATAATTCGCCCGCCTGCAGGAGCCCTGGAATGAGGACGACGAAAACAGCCACCGCCCCAACGCCGAGGCCGTCGGTAACGACATGTGCATCAATGCACAGTGCATGGCTGGTACGCTCGCGGCCTCCTGCCCCCGAAACAGCGCCTGCACTTTGCCGAAAACGCCCGCTGGGAAGACTCGGTCTCCGTGCCAAGCTCGGCCGCCAAGAACCCTCCCCCGCGGGCCGTCGCCGCCTCGTCGACCCGGATTCCCGTTCTCAGCATGCAAAGGTTCCTCTGTGGGAACGATCGCACGCTCCGTGCTAGCGATACCTCGCTTGATCCATGCCGTGCCCAACCTGATGTGCGTGCTGTCGTCACGAGGGAGGGCCGGACACGGGGCTGGGACGGGGTGTGACGGCTTACACATGGCCATCCTCTCGTCAGGCGGCCGGCCCCGCGGGTGTGGCCATGACTGACTACATGTATGGTGGTGTAAAGGATCAAGGAACCGACCACCACATCCATTCATGCGGACCAAGAAAATAAACAAACACGGCCCTGTACCGATGACCAGCAACCGTGGGATTCAACCCCATACAATTACAGCCACACCCACATCACGGCCCAGAGCAACCTCGGCCACTCAAAAGATATAATGGCACGGAGGAGCGCAGGCCGTGCCACCACCGCATTCCTGAATCGCAAGCGGGCCCCATCCGGCTCCTGTAACCGTCAAGTCTCGAAAAAAAAAAGACCATGCCGTGTGGCCCAGCATCCATCCGTGACACGCGACACAGGACGGGAGCCGCAGGGAAAGACTGAATGGTGTGTGCACAGCCGAGCGGAGAGATCGACCGGATAATAAATTGTCCCCGCGCTTCATCGACGCAGGCATCGCCAAATTGCAGCTTTATGCTGGTGCTGACAGCCCGAGCGCCGCAACGGGATGGCCCGCCTTCGGGAGACGTGCTCTGCGGCGCCCGGGGAAATCGATCGACCTTGATATCTAAGGGGTTCATGCCCTTGAAGGTGATCTTCCCCGGATATATTCGCCGCACACCACCTGTCCGGGGAAGCAAAGCTGCGCCCTGGTTCTCGGCGCCGATCTCAACGAGAGGCCAGCGAGCGATCGCCCTTTGGTTCGTCTAAGTGCTTGTATCGATCCAGGTCCCAGCACGGGATATCGATAGGCATGCGTGTTGGGGGGCCAAAAAGGCGCATGGACCGAAAACCTTGGCCATCATGAGTCGAACAAGATATTTCTTGTCTCAGCAGTCCAGGTTGGCCGGTGTTTTGGGTCTCGGCCAGACGAGGGGGGCAACGAATATCTGTCCGCCACCGGGGCTTCTTCCGTCGGCAACGTGGCCTCGAGAACCATCCGGTTGCGTTGCTGCGATGCTCCCCTTGGAATACCCGCCTCGTATTATTCTTCGGTATTCCCCGGAGCGCCGCGCAAGCTCTCCCACGTGGTACGTCGGGATCGGAGCTCGGTTTCCCCTTGCGTTTCCCGCCAGAGGCGCTGCCTAGCAAACAGCCACTCCCACATTGCAAAGTTAATTCCCAATTATTGAGCCACATGATCTCCCTGTTCCCGTCCCTGCTGCCGATCCAGGCCTTCATGGTGGAAAAGCTGAAAGCTGGTATCGATTTCGCCACCAGTACCAGCACTGACAACGCACGCCACACATGCGCTGACTTCCATGCTGGGAAGCGGTACTCGTACACGCCCCCACCTCCTGCAACATTGACGAGGTACAGCGGCGCACCCGCCTGAAGCGCGGCATCACCGTTCGGCAACCGGTGGTAGCTCGGCGGCCCTGAAAACCACCTGAAGCCCACCCAGGAAAAAAGCAAGACAGCACGACATAATATTAGACGTTGGAATCAAGAAAGCAGGGGGGAAATTCCTGGTTCCTTGCAGACGACGTGCATCGCGCATGTACTACGTAATAGGGGCTGGCAGAGAGGCAGAGACAAAAGGAAGGTGCTTCATGTTCAATGTGTGTGGAGCTGGAGCTCGGTGCTACTCGCAACTTTGCGCCTCGGGACGGCCGCTCAAGGGATGGAAAGCGCCGAAAGGGGAAATATGCGAGTGAGACAGCGTTCGGGAACCTGCTTTGTGATCGGCTTGTTGCACGACTCCGTATATTCAGGGGAAGCGAGCGAGCATCGTGGACAGAACAGGACAAACTGCCAACCAGGCTGGAAGACCAGCGTCGATCGTTTTCTCCTCAGCGAGCCACGGCGCGCCGGAATATCGCATCTCATGCCGTCCCTGGTCTCTGGCGGGCACGAGCTGAACTCGACACAATATGGTTCCGGCCGTCGATCGGCTACCACCAAGTCCAACATGCACGAATCCGAGGATCACCAGCGCCTCAAGCATGACGAACGTAAAACCATAATCTCCGCCCGCCGAGGCGGAGCCCTATCTGAGACCTTTCATATCCCAGGATTCCTGCCCCGGCAACCAGCCTCGAGAGGGTATCACCGCTCTGCCACCCCAAACCCACCTCCTTTAATTCCCGTCTCATCCACGGAGATCGTTTGCGGCGCGCTCGTCTCAACGTCCAAGGAGGCCCACCGCCCACCCCTTCTTTTGGACGTCCATGCGCACGCGGGGGCCGTTACAAAGGGAAGGGGGAGAGACACGATGGGCGGGCCGATCGGGCGGCGTGATTGGTTGAGGTAATCTTGAAACGAAACGTCAAAAGGGGGTGGACCGTGTGGTGGGAGGACCGGGCGGAGGGGCGCGCAAGGGTCGCTCGGCCAATGGGCGGCGGGCCCGCGTCACGGGGCGAGAGAGCCGTGGCTCTGGGCAGGGCGAGTCTGGTCCACCTGCTTGGGCACTGGTGGCTTGCTCGTCTTGATACGTGCACGAATGAGGTGCAGACGTTGCGGACTCGTAAGCCGTCGGGCAGGGGGAGAATGGGTGGCGACAGGACATGGTGCCCAACATGAGGCCGACGCAGGAGGGAGGCAGGGGAATCGTCATCTGCGCGGGGAGTCATGGACGAACAAGTCGATAACTGGCCAGCGAAGCACTCCGAGTCCCGCTCGCTCACCGTTGAAACCCACCAAGCCCAGCTTAAACCCAGTCCGAGCCACGCAACCCACGTTGATATTACGAGGAAGGCAGTCTCCTTTTTTTCCATCAAAGTACCGTTTGGATGTAGCTACCTCTTGCTCGCGATATCCGACCCAGTTTAGCAACCGAAAAAAGGCTAAAGGGGTTCCCGAACTCGGCTTGTGGGCCGAGTGACCGACTTTTGGGCGGCGGACTGGGTGCAAAGCCATGCTTGACCACCTGCGGGCTAGTGGTGCCACCAGACGGGAAAGTCCGCTGACGCACGCACCGACCACGACAGCTGAAGCGGCCGCTCGGGGATTCCTCGGCAGCCACCGGATGAGAGCCACGGGAGCCCTGGGCGAGAGGCAGCCAGCGAGGCCAAGAGTTTTTAGCGGCCACCGCCCCTGTAAACCAGCTGACCTTCAGCGCCCAGGAGCCGCAAAGCCTGTGTCCCTCCCAGGCCTCCCCTCAATTGGCAGATGCACGCTGCCGGCGACCTCCGCCAGGGAGGCACGCTCGTCGGTCCCGAGCGAACTCAAATGACAAATCTCGCCATAATCCCTTTGCAAGCTCCCTCAGCCACAACGCAGCAGCGCAGAGCATCATGACGTCGCGGCGATTCCAGGCGCTTCGTGGAACCCGGCCGCGCATGCCGAGGTGAAGAAATAATCGTCGCCCCTCTCGCGCACTACATCGACGCCCCCGAGGAACCCAGCGATACTTGCATTTCGGGGGCCATCCCTTCGTCTCTAATCCGAGTACATTGCGTCTCGTCTCGTGGCGCGCTGGGGGCGGCATTCCCGCCGAGTCCAGAAGCGGTGGGCTGCGTGGAGCACAAAGTGGGCTGCTATGACATGGCCAGAAACAGGGGCACAAACCTTGAAATCCGAGCCTCCCCCTTGCCAATCCCTGCCGGCCCTCGGGACGCCAACTAACGTCCAAGCAACGTCCTCTCTGCGGCCGAGACCTCCTTAACCTCTCGATTCGTCGTTTCAGCAGGCGCAGATGGTCATCTCGTCGGAAGCCCGCTCCACTAATAGCCTAATCCCCAAATCTCCCTCGCTTCATGCCCCCATATTCTCCAATCTCGCCCAAAAATAGAAACTTGGCGGCTTTGGGGGGGGCTCGGGGCGTCTATTTTCTCTTCCGCCCCTGCATCGCGGGGGCCGGTCCTTGCATTCGGAACCTCCAGGAGCCGCCTGCTCCGCCCCGGGACCTTGCCCCCCCCTTCGGACAGCGGGACACCCCCCCTGTCGCGAGCGGAATGGCGCGCCATGATTGGCTCGACTAGCCGCATTGGCAGTCTGGAGAGCCGCCCACGCTTCCTTTCTTTCGTCCCGTGTGTGGAGACCGGGGGCAGCCCGGGCCTGCTTCTGGCTGTCCGTGGCCGCTTGCCGCACCTGAAGCGTGGGTTCTGATTCCCATGCAGGGGAAACAAGGCCGCGGGCGCCTGCGTCTCCTACTAATTGGGGTGGCTGCGAGGCCGGACTGTCGGAACGGCGGGTAGCCGAGCTGGGGCCTCCTTGCTGCGTGGCTAGCCGCCGGTTTGGCGCCGAGCCCGCGGCCGAGAATAGGACGGGTGCTGCTGCTTCCTGTTGCAGGCTGGGCCCGGGTCTGGGTGTGCTACTGGGTTGCAGCGGGCGTGACGGTTCCGGCGCAGAATCCAGCCATCCTGCCCCCATCGCGAGTAAGGCATATTGCGCTGCGCCGTGGTTGCATTCCACGATCCTGAGCATTGCCATCGCTCGGCAGCAAGGATGTAGGAAAGGGCAGACCGGATTCCAAATCAGAAGCGCGCCAGGGCCTTCCCCGGTCTGGCTGCTAAGAAACAGGGGGATAACGTGAGATCCGGCTCCTTCGCGGTTGGGGGATCTTCATGTGGTAGCGCTGAGGGATTTGTTACTGCGCGAAGGAACAATCCTCTCAGTGAAGAAGGCAAAACCCCCGTGTCCTTGCGGAAATTAGAGGTCTATACTAGTGCAGACCACCTTGACGATACAGGGTAAGATCCGGTGCCTCTCTAATAGCGGTACTCGGCAAATCCCTCTGCGTAAGAAGGCCAAACCAGGGGATCCTCACGGTCTTATACCACACACCAAAGGAAACCCACCCATGCCTTCTTCTACGAGCTACGTACGTACCCGGCGGAAGAGGCGATAATCATGGCTTTGGGTGATGCAGATAGCGAGGGGACGACAGATTAATGCAAACGACTTTGCTCCATTTACTATGCGAGGTTATCATGGACAAAGGAAAAGAAACCATCATGCTTCGTTTCGACCAAAACCACAACCCCAGCTTCGAGCTGAGTTCTCCCCTCCCATTCGCTTGATCTCCAACAAACTGGACAGCCCGTCGAAGCGAACCGTCGTTTTTGAGCCGTGGAAGTTGAGCGTTCCGTTTGCCCCCGGGCCAAGGTGATGACAGCTGAGGCACACGGGACGAAGCGCAGGGCGGTCCAAACTCGGGCTTTTCCCCTTGGGTATCGTAAGGGTTCAAGAAAGAAGAACAACAAGGAAAGGAGCAGATGTGTGAGCCCCCTCCCCGCCAACAGGGGAAACTTCCAGTGTATCCTGAACGCCGAGGATACCAAACTACCGCATGCCCTAACCTCCTCGGAAAACGCAACACATACTTCCGCCGCAAGATGCCAGACGGGCCAAAAAAAAAAGCATAAAAGCTCAAAACACGGAAAGAAGACTAGCACAGGTGAACAACCACCTCCGAGTGCCGCTATATCCCATCCATCAGTGGCGATAGTGCCCGTTGGACCTGTACCCGCCGCCGCCGCCGACCGCCTCCTGCTGGGCGTAGTACTCCTCAAAGTAGGGGTGGTTGCACGCCTGCTTGGCCGAAAGGCGGCCCGCAGGGTCGTAGACGAGCATCATCTCGAGGAGGTCCAGGCCGCGGTCGTTGAGACCCTCGCACAGCGGCTTGGAGTAGTTCCGCACCCACTTAGGGAAGGAGGACTTGTAGTCCGCGTACGACGTCACGCCGGGCCAGACATCCTCGGAGGGCGTCCCGAGGGTTCTGCGGGAGAGAGTCAGTGTATCATTTCTCCGGGGTAGAGGGACGGTTATAGCGCGGGGAGGGGGTCTGGATGGAGCTCACCGGAAGATCTTGAAGATCTCGTCAATCTCCGAGTCGCCGGCAAACAGCGGCTTGCGCGTGCACATCTCGGCAAAGATGCACCCCACGGACCACATGTCCACGCCGGTCGAGTACTGGCGGCCGCCGAGCAGGATCTCGGGCGCGCGGTACCAGAGAGTGACGACCTCGTGGGTGTAGGTCCTGAGCGGCACGCCAAAGGCGCGGGCGAGGCCAAAGTCGGCGAGCTTCATGTTGCCCTCGCCGTCGATGAGCAGGTTCTGCGGCTTCAAGTCGCGGTGGAGCACGCGGTGGGCGTGGCAGTACCGCACGCCGAGGCACAGCTGCATCAGCCACTTCTGCACGATGGCCGGGCCCATGCCCATGGTGTGCAGCAGCTGGGAGCTGGTTTCGGGCAGGGTCTTGCCGCGGCCGCCTTGGCTCGGGGGCAGGGACTCCATGTACTTCTTCAGGTCGAGGTCGAGGAACTCAAAGACAAGGTAGAGCTTATTCCCCTCGGCGTGGACGATGTTAAACAAGCGCACGATGTTGGGGTCTCGCATCTCCTTGAGGAGGGAGATCTCGCGGATGGCCGTTGACGGGACGCCCTCGTCCTCAGCCTCGAGGCGAATCTTCTTGAGGGCGACGACGCGCCCGCCGGCGGTGAGGTCGCGCGCCCGGTAGACGACACCATAGGTACCTGGGAGCGAGCAGAGTTAGCTGTCTGGGGCGTTTAGCTCTCGGGCTAGTGGGGTTTCGGGGAAGGAACACTGGACGGAGCAGCTTGTCGAGCTTACCTTCGCCGACCTTCTCAAGCTTCTGGTAGTTCTCCATGGTGTGTGTGTGGATGTTTGGTGTGCGGATGTGGGATTGTCGGCTCGGGTTTCGTTGGAAGGACGGGCTGGCCTCGAAGAGAGAGACCGAGGCGGGATAGGCGGCACCGAGAGCTCAATGGGAGACGAGGTCCAAGAGGAGATCTAGTCACACAGCGCAGGGACTCGGCTGCGGGCTTGTACGTGAAGATGGGAAGCTCACACAGCTCCAGCGAGAGGAAATGTGCCCTGGCCAACGCGAAGAAGGAGCGGAACACGGTAACGAACGAAAAAAAAGAAGGGCCCAGGGCCAAGGGTTAGCACTAAAAACAAAAGGCTCCCGGGAAGGGTAGAATAAACAGGCGGCAAACGAGACTGAAGCTCGGGGAGACGGAGTGGAGGAGGGGGGAAGAGCTTTTGCTTTCGGCTGGCGGCTGTTGCTGGGAACGGGGTGGTAGTGTGGTCAATCAAATTGATTGATATGTTAGGCGGCGGCGGGCGGGCTTGTGGATGGTGGTCGCTGTTTACTGGGTTTTCATCACTCAGCCAGCACTGTTGACCAAACAATTGGAGGGCGTCAGGGCGCGTCGCCGACGTGGCGCGGGGCTTATCGATAAGGCCCAGTGGAGACGGCGGGGTTGTGGCCGCTGACAGCGCTCCCAGCGGCCTGGTCGAGGGGCAGCTTTCAGGGCGCCCGGCGAAAATTGCTCTCAATTTGGGTCGATTCCTCTGGCCACAAGTACATACAGTAGCAGGCGTGGTGGGCATGTACATGTAGCGCCCGACGACGGGAACATGGCCCTGAAGATCATGGAACACATGTAACCAGCTTCTCTCACCATCAACCCTTCTCCCCCTTCCAACCCCGTGGCGTCGATACACAGCAGGCTCTGTACGCCAGCACGTTCGAAGCCCGAAGCCCGCCATGGCGCAGGATCTCTCCTCTCTGGACGCCCATGAGCAGCCCTCTGAGCGGCTAAGGGGCATATGGAAGGCAATCTCCAAGAGCAACCAGGACGAGCTGCTCGGCAGCCCCGATATTGATGACATCCGGTCGCCAGAGTTTCTCGACCGAGTCCAGCACGCCGGATCAATCCCGGCTGGCCGCATATCGGCCGCCTTCGCCCATGTAACAGACCCGTCCGCGAGCCCGGAAGCGGATGTCAAGGATGCGCCTATATACTACCACCCTATGCTCCCAGGTAACCCTTCCCCCTCGGCCTCTCTCCCATGCATGACTAACTCCAGCAAGGCCTCCTCATCATGCCCAACCTCCTAACACCCTCAATCCAAAGATCCCTCCTCAACCGCGCCCTCCACCGCGATCTCTCAAACCCAACCCACAAGACAAATCTCCACCTCCATTACTCAATCCCCTACCCCTGCGCGTCCTCCTCCCTCTTCACCTACCCGCCAACCTCGTCCCCAGCCCTCTTCGAACCCCTCGACGCTGCTGTCCACAAGCCCCTGTCCATAAAGCAGGTCCTCGACCGCCGGCTCCACTGGCTCACCCTCGGCGGCCAGTACGACTGGACCAACCGCGTCTACCCGGGCGAGGAGCCCCCGGCCTTCCCGCCCGACCTGGAGGCCTTCCTACGGGACCTGTTCCCCGAGACGGTGGCGCAGGCGGCGATTGTGAACTTTTACTCGCCGGGCGACACGATGATGATGCACCGGGACGTGAGCGAGAGGACGGACAGGGGGCTGATCAGTCTGAGCATGGGCTGTGACGGGCTGTTCATGATCACGCCGAACAACCTCGCCAGGGCGGAGGAGGGCGAGGAGGGCGAGGAGAAGGGCGGGGTGGACAAGCCGTACCTGCTGCTGAGGATCCGGTCGGGGGATGCGATTTACATGACGGAGGAGGCGAGGTACGCGTGGCACGGGGTCCCCAAGGTGCTGAAGGGGACGTGTCCGGGATATCTGGAGGACTGGCCGGCAGAAGGGGGAGACTACGAGGAGTGGAAGGGCTGGATACGGAACAAGCGGATCAACCTGAATGTGCGGCAGATGGACGAGTAGCCTGCTTGTACTGGGGGGGAGGCATGCGTAAGTAGCTGGGGTATTTTCTCTCGTTGTGTTCTTGGATATCTGCCTCCAAATCAGATAAGCTAGGCGGGCCGTGGCAATCTGTTGGATGTGCGGCAGATGGACGATGGACCTGCTGTAAATAGAAGGAAATAAAATAAAAAAGAAGAACAAGAAGATGAGAAAAGGGGGCATGCGTGACTGGAGATATATTTCCTCTACTTGTGTTCCTGAATATCTGCCTCGTAAATCAGATAAGAGAAGACCGGCGACAACCTCGTTCAATGTTGCATGTGAAGACTGGTGGAGCAGCCAGACTCCAAAGAGACCCTGACCTGAACCCCGGCAGCGCATGCTATGTTGCACAGCACACGTATCGATTAATAATCGCGGGCGCCCCCCACCATTCCATCCCGCCACCCCAAATCCCGTCATCAAGGGGATTTCCGCTTCGGGCTTAGCGCGCTATTGCGTGATCTCGAAATCCGCGCCATGAAGCAATTTTAACACTAGATTTCGCCAGAGAACACCGAACTCCCGGCTGCGCATGGGGAAGATGGGGCGGGGGTTGGACACTGGGGCTCGGCTAGCATTTTTTTTTCTTTTCCAGAGGGGGGGTAATATGTTCCGGTGTCGGGATTTACCTCGTAGTTCATATATCTGCAAATCCACCCAGCGAGGCAGAACTCTCTCTCTCCGTCTCGCACCTGTCTTGATCCCCGGCCCGTGGCTCTGATCCCCATCTCTCCGTTTCAGCGCAAATCAAAGTTTGGCTGATTCCAAGGGCAGACTGCCCTCTTCTCATCCCCTCCTCCTTCCGTCCCGAGTCTGCACAGACTCGTCCTCTCCTCCACCATGCACTTCCAGCTGCAGGACGCCAATGGCGCCGCGCCGTCTCCCTCCAAGTTCACGTCTGGCTCGTCCACGCTCCCCTTCGGCCAGAAGGTGCCTCTCTCCCACATCTCCGGCCCGACCTACGTGACCGCCCAGCTGCTCGTCCAGCAGATCGCCTACAAGCTCTCCGACAAGATCTTCTCCTACTCGCCCGACTCGTTCGACCTCGACGTTGCCGCTCGGGACTGGGCCACCGCCGGCGACTCCAATGTGCACGGCTACCCGACTTCCGTTGTGCCCCTCCAGACCCGCAACGGCGCCGGCGCCTTCGCCCTGGGCTACATCTTCTCGCCCGACTTTGACCTGAGCAAGAGGCACATCCCGCAGTCCCTCCTCGCCGCCTCCGGCTCCCTGCGCCACCTGCGCGCGTCGCTGGACCAGCTCTCGCTCCTCTACGGCGTCTCCAGCCCGCTCGTCGCCCACGTGGCCGCCGCCGACTACTCGTCCAGCAATGGCCTCGTCGCCGAGTACGACAGCGCCCTGCGCATCGCCGAGGACCTGGGCCTCGGCCTCGTGTCCAGCTTCTCGACCTACGAGTCGCAGCACATGGCCCTCCTCGCCACCCTCATGGCGAACCTCGTGCCCACGCTGCACGTCTATGACGGCGTGCGCATGACGCGCGAGACCCTCCGCGTTGTGGACGCCCTCGGCGAGAACGGCATCTCGGACCTGTACTCGCGCGTCTCGAAGGGGGTTGCGGCCCTGAACAAGAGGCTCGACACTTCCGGCAAGGTCGTGGAGCTCGTGCGCGCCTTCAACGATGAGCTCGGCACTTCGTATGATCTGTTCGAGTACAGCGGCCACTCGCGTGCCGAGGTCGTCCTCGTCGTGTTCGGCAGCACCGAGGCCCAGCTGGCGAGCGCCGTCATCGGCCGCCTCGCCGAGCAGGGCGCCAAGGTCGGGCTCGTTAAGGTCCGCGTCTACCGCCCCTTCGTTGAGGAGGAGTTCCTCAAGGTGCTACCCGAGTCCGTCAGCAACCTTGTCGTCGTCGGCCAGGTTGTGTCTGACGCTGCCGTCACCGACGCCTCGGCCCAGTCGTCTCTCTACGGAGACGTGCTGGCCGCCGTCACCTTCTCCGGCAGGTTCACCACCGAGCCCAAGGTTACAGAGTCGAAATACTCTGCATCTACCGCCCTGACCCCCGGCTTCTTCACCGAGGTCCTCAGCAAGGCCACCGGTGTCGACCTCGAGGCCCGGGCTGCGACCAGCCTCAAGGCCCACCAGTACACCTTCTGGGACACCGACGACTCGCCCGCCGTGGGCACCCCTACCGCCGTGGGCAGCCTGTTCTCCAAGGAGTCGACCGACAACGTCTACGTGCATGAGACGTATGACAACCTGGTCCAGGGCGGCGCTGTCCGCACGGACATCCGCAGTTCCAAGAAGGTCATCGAGGCGCCGTACCATGTCGACGAAGCCGATGTCACCGTCATTGGCCAGGAGAAGCTGCTCAAGGACATTGCCATCTCCAAGAGCGTGAAGAAGGAGAGCAACGTTATCGTCAGGCTTCCCAACTTCAAGGAGGAAGACGTTGAGAAGAGACTCCCCGTGCATTTCCGCAAGGAGGTCCAAGAGAAGAACGTCGAGCTCTACGCCCTTGACGCCTCTGTCTCCCCCGAGCTCGAGGACCCTGCTGCCAGCAGGCTCCTTCTCGAGCTGGCGTTCATCAAGATCGCGCGCCCGGATATTTCGCCCGAGGAGACCTTCAAGTTCATCGTCGCCGCCGGCAGCCAGACCTCGCTGGACGACTGGATCGCTCTGGTGAACACTTGCCTTCGCAAGATCGAAGTCCCCGCCACCTGGGCCGAGGTCCCCGAGGATGCGCCCGCGCCGCCCACCCGCAACACCGTCAAGCCCACGGCCTTTACTAGCTTTGTCAAGGAGGAGCCCGAGGAGGAGCTCCGGCTGACCGACTGGCAGGCGGCGGCCAAGGGCCTCATCTTCAAGGAGGCGTATGGCACGCAGATCAACCTGCGTCCCGATCTCACCGCCAAGACCTCCACCGTCACGGTCAAGGAGAACCGCCGCCTGACTCCTGATAACTACGACCGCAACATCTTCCACATCGAGTTCGACCTTGGCGACTCGGGCCTGACGTACAAGATCGGCGAGGCGCTCGGGATCCACGCGGAGAACGACAAGGCGCAGGTCGAGCAGTTCATCGCGTTCTACGGCCTGAAACCCGACGAGCTGGTCAGCGTGCCCTCGCGCGAGGACCCGTCGGTCCTCGACACCCGCACGGTGTACCAGTCGCTCGTGCAGAACGTCGACATCCTCGGAAAGCCGCCCAAGCGCTTCTACGAGAGCCTGGCGGAGTTCGCCACGGACGACGCGGAGAAGGCCAAGCTGGCGAGCCTGGGCAGCGCCGAGGGCGCCGAGGAGTTCAAGCGGCGCAGCGAGGTCGACACGGCCACGTACACCGACATCCTGGAGGAGTTCCGCTCGGCGCGGCCCAGCTTCCACGAGCTCGTGCGCATCGTGAGCCCGCTGCAGCGCAGGGAGTACTCGATCGCGTCGGCGCAGGCGGTCAGCCCCAACTCGGTGGCGCTCATGATCGTGGTGGTCAACTGGACGGACCCCAAGGGCCGCGTGCGCACCGGGCACGCGACGAACTACCTCTCGCGGCTGCCGCCGGGCGCCAAGGTGACGGTGTCGGTCAAGCCGTCGGTCATGAAGCTGCCGGCGTCGGACAAGGCGCCGCTCATCATGGCCGGCCTCGGCACGGGCCTCGCGCCGTTCCGCGCGTTCGTGCAGTACCGGGCGATGCAGAAGGCGCAGGGCAAGGAGATCGGGTCGATCCTGCTGTACCTGGGGGCGCGGCACCAGCGCGAGGAGTACCTCTACGGCGAGGAGTGGGAGGCGTACCTGGACGCGGGCGTCATCACGCACCTGGGCGCGGCCTTCTCGCGCGACCAGCCGCAGAAGATCTACATCCAGGACCGCATGCGGCAGTCGATGCGCGACATCATCAAGGCGTACGTCAAGGAGGAGGGCGCGTTCTACCTGTGCGGGCCGACGTGGCCTGTGCCCGACGTGACCGAGGTGCTGGAGGAGGCGATCCGCGAGGAGGGCAAGACGGCGGGCCGCAAGGTGAACTCGCGGACGGAGATCGAGCAGCTGAAGGAGGCCGGGCGATACGTGCTGGAGGTGTACTGAGGGGGTTTACTTGGGTTGGTGACGTTGTTTGGTTGATACGCAGGAGCATTTCGATCTTGGTTAATGTGGGCGATAAAAGCCGATTGTAGCCGATTTGGCGGACTGTGTGCATGATGTGGGAGTGAATCGTTACATTGTACATCCTCTCGCTGGATATTACTACTAGTACCTATTTCCAGAGAACCCATTGTTGTGAGACAAAATTCTACGTGAACAGCTGCCGCCAGCTGCTTTCTCCTCCAGACCTCGCACCAGCCAATTTTGAAGCCAGCACCCGGAGTAAGCGTCCCTGGACACCGATGTCGGACCACGTCCCGGGCCCGCACCGGGTCCCTGGTTGTCGGTGGCCGGCGTGGGGGAGATTGCAAGCAGGGATTGCGGCTTGTGAGACGTTTTGGCTGCTTCAATAATATGGCCGGTATTACGAATGTGCGGCAGCACGACCAGCACGCCGCATCACGGCGCGGGATATCGCGCAGTTGCTATCGGTGGCGGTGTTACGTACGCTTGGCTGGTTCAGTGGTTGTCGGGCTTACGTTTGGACGAGTACCACAGAGTCTCATGCGGCTTCGTCGTTCGGGAGGCCCGGAACAATCTGGCTGCGTGGCTTACAGCAGGGCTTCCGAGTTATGCAGCCATCGTGCCACGGATGGCCCTGCTTGGGGAAGCACAAGTGTACGCGCGGGAGCGGCCTTGCACCGCACAGCACGGCAGCCCTGGGCAAAGTGCCCTCCCGACTTGCCGGGCGATAGTAGTGCCGCCGCCCGGGCTTCCTTCGTGTCGTCCGTATGCCGGTTTCCGGCCCCGGTTCGTGTCCAATTTGTCCGGCGCAGGGATGGCAAGACTCTGGATCAATTTTTTTTCTTTTTCCTTTTCTCAAAAGGAGACGCGTTCTCCAAATCTCGAAACACCATCCCGCGAGTGACAGGTTCGTTCCTCGTTCCAAATCTGAAGGCTCCCAGAAACTCGCGCAAAACGGCAGGTTACCTGCAGCAACCACACCACACCACCCCCAGTTACCTGTTCGAGCGCCGCTCACACGCGCCCTCGTCCGACATCGTTCGTCCCCACGCGCGCCAGGAACGCCACGGCTCGCCCCATGCCCAGCGGCGCCGGCTTAACTTTCTTTCATCCCACCCCGTGCCTGAGCCAAACCCTGCAAAAGCGTGGGCTGCCATCGACCGCGCAAGCTCCTGGTACCCCGTACATTGAGGGTCGTTCGCCTCCCGTAGACAGCGCTTAGTACGCCGGGGTCACAGCGCGGTACTCGCTACCCGGTCCTCCTCCTAACGTTTGGCGCGCACCGCTGAAACGGGCGTCCGACTCTTTCCGCCTCGCCTCGCCTCGCCCACGACACGGCAAACCCCACCGTCTGAGGGTCGCTCCTGCCTCATCCACTCACGGCACCTGCCCTGCCGGACCCGGGACCCGCTGCTCGCCCTGCAGGAGCAGCCGGGCATTGCCCCTCACTCCTTCCCTATTTTTTCGCGCACCGGTTACCCCGCCATGGGCTCTAGACTCATAGTACAAGTACGGCCGTCCAGCGCCAGCCGGCTCCTAAGTCGGCCCCACCACTCTCGCCCCTTCGCAGCAGCCCACGATCTGCTCGGCAACTCCCCGTTCTCCTCGCGCCACTCGGAATCACTCCTGCGTACCCTCGCTCCCCGCAAGCACTACTCGTCCTCGTCCTCGTCCTCGTCCTCCGCCATGCCGTCCGCCCAGACGCCCGCGCCGCGGCTCAGCGTCAACAACATCAACCAGAATGTCGTGGCCGCCAAGTACGCCGTGAGGGGCGAGCTGGCCGTCAAGTCCGAGCTCTACCGCGCCAAGCTGGCCGCCGGCGACAAGGACCTGCCCTTCGACGAGGTCGTCTCCGCCAACATCGGGAACCCGCAGCAGCTGGACCAGAAGCCCATCACCTTCTTCCGCCAGGTGCTCTCGCTGCTCGAGAACCCCCAGCTTCTGCAGCACGAGGACGTGCTGGTCGGCTCGCTCGGCTACAAGTCCGATGTCGTCCAGAGGGCAAAGTGGCTGCTGAGCCAATGCCAGTCCGTCGGCGCCTATAGTGCCAGCGCGGGTGTCCCCGCCATCAAGACGAGCATTGCAAAGTTCATCGAGAGTGAGTTTTTCTCTTACTCCCAGATATATAACATGCTGGAGGACAGTCCCCAGGGCTAACAGCACGCCCCAGAGCGAGACGGCTTCCCCGCGGACCCCGCGCACATCTACCTCTCCGCCGGCGCCTCGTCCGGTGTCAACACCCTCCTCAACGTCATCTGCGCCAACCCCTCCTCGGGCGTCCTCGTCCCCATCCCCCAGTACCCCCTCTACACCGCCACCCTCTCCCTCCTCAACGCCGCCTGCGTTCCCTACTACCTCGACGAGACGCGCGCCTGGGGCACCGACATCTCCGCCATCACCTCCGCCTACGAGAAGTCGCGTGCCGAGGGCATCGACACGCGCGCCCTCGTCATCATCAACCCGGGCAACCCTACCGGAGCCTCCCTGCCCGAGGAGGACATCCGCTCCCTGATCGAGTTCGCCCGCCGCGAGAACCTCGTCATCATCGCCGACGAGGTATACCAGACCAACGTCTTCGTCGGCGAGTTCATCAGCCTCAAGGCCGTGCTCCGCCGCATGCAGGCCGAGAAGCCCGGCGTCTACGACCACGTCGAGCTTGCCAGCCTGCACTCCGTCTCCAAGGGCATGGTCGGCGAGTGCGGCCACCGCGGCGGCTTCTTCGAGCTCGTGGGCTTCGACCCGCTCGTCGAGGCCGAGATCTACAAGTTCGTCTCCATCATGCTCTGCGCCCCCGTCGTGGGCCAGTGCCTCGTGGAGCTCATGGTCAACCCGCCCCAGCCGGGCGAGCCCTCGCACGAGCTGTACGCCAAGGAGTACAACGGCATCTTCGAGGGCCTCAAGGCGCGCGCCACCGCCCTGCACGCCGCCTTCTCCGAGATGGAGGGCGTGGAGTGCAGCGACCCGCAGGGCGCCATGTACATCTTCCCCACCATCAAGCTGCCCGCCAAGGCTGTCGCGGCCGCCGAGGCCGAGGGCCGCAAGGCCGACGAGTTCTACTGCATGAAGCTGCTAGAGGAGACGGGCATCTGCGTCGTGCCCGGGTCTGGGTTCGGGCAGAAGGAGGGGACCCTGCACTTCCGCACGACGTTCCTTGCGCCCGGGACGGAGTGGGTGGGGAGGATCGTGTCGTTCCACCAGAAGTTCATGGACAAGTACCGGTGAGGAGCGAAGTTGTGGTGATGGGGGACATTGTAGAGGTATGAAGACGCACACATACATTGCATACGGGGGGAGTCTTGTATACAGAACGATACAGTAGATTTGGAAAAACAAAAATCCAAGACGCGGCACATCTCATAGACCTTCAGCCGTCATGCGCGAAACAAAAAGCAGACCTTTCTTTTTCCCTGTTCTACGGAATGACGAGGTGTGGTTATGATACACGTCTCCAGCTACCGCCCATAACAGGCCCATCCCCATCCCCATCCCCATCTCCCCCTAAACCCGTTAAAAGAAAAATACAGCGCAGGAAAGGAGGCGACGGGATCACGCCCTCTCGCTCCCCCGCAACCTGACTGCCTGCCCGTACTTCTGCAGCTTGGTGATGAGCTGGTCTCCCTGGCGCACCAGGTCCTGGTACTGCTTGTTCTTGTCGTCGGGGCGGTTCGTCTCGATGACGCCCTTGCCCGAGACGCGGTCGATGGTGCAGGGGATGCGGCCGGCAGCGATGAACTTGGCAAGGTCCCTACGTAGCGGTATGTCAGTAAAGGACCCTCGGAGCTTTGGCTTCGAAACGGGGAGCACAGAAGGATGAGATGGGAAAGAGACGCACCTGTCGAGGAAATCGACGGTCACACCAAAGTCGTTGGCCATGCTCTCGAGCCCCACAACGCGGTAGCTCTGCAGGAGCTGCTGGTATGCGCGGAGGCGCATCTCGCGGATGAACCAGTTCTTGTGCTCGTGGAGGTAGCGGTCCTGGGTCAGGAAGCGCTCCTCAACGGTGGCGAGCGACTCGAAGAAGGTCTTGTACCGCCCGCTGTACAGGCTGCTGACCAGCCGGGCGAGCGGCGAGAAATCGATAGCTAGCTCGCTGTCGGGCTGGTCGCTGACGCTGCCGAGCGTGGTCAGGTTGACGGCCGTCGTCTTGGTCGCCTGCTTGGAAGACTCCTCGACCTCCATCGGATCGACACCCGGGCCCGCAGAGATGGCGCCGGTCAGGGCGAGGAGCTTGTCCTCGCCGTCGCCGAGGATGGCCTTGATCTCGGGGGCGTCAACGACCTTGGACTTGAAGTCGACGCGCTTGAGCGAGACGGAGCCGGCGAGGACCGAGTACACGACGAGGGAGGAGTATGTGCAGAGCTCATAGCTGGTGAAGGTGGAAAGGCTGTCGAGGAGAAGGGGCGCCGCGAGCGCGTACGAGCGCACGGTGAGGAGATAGATGCCCTCGTAGGCCTTGAGGCGGTTGCGGCGGTCCCAGTCACCACCGGACTCGACCAGGGTCTTGGCGCGCTCCACGTGCTTCTTGACGAGGGGCTTATCGCCGTAGAAGAGGGCCATCCTTATTATCGCGAGGACGATGTCGATCTTGGAGCCGACAACGCCCGTCTTCTCGAAGACGTCTTCGTACGCGCTGATGGCTCGATCCTGGGTGGCGTTAGTATTGGGCCTGCAAGCGGTAAGAGGTCTTGTGCGGCAGCAGCAGTACGCACCTTGTCTCCCACGCGAGCCCAGAACTCGGCCCTCTTCCCCCTGGCAGCCAGGATTTCGGTATCACCGGCCTGCTCGACAGCTTCGTCCTCCTCCTTCTGGATCTCGGCCAGCTCCTTGTCGTTCTCGGCCTTCAGGTTCTCGTAGAGCGCATCGTCCCAAGGCAGCGTGACGCTGGTGGCAGGCCCCTTGGTCGCGACCATCCCGACGAGGCTGGACTTTCGGCTCAGCGGCTTGCCGGGCCCGCCGGGCGTCTGGCCGCCGGCGGAGGCGTTGAGGACGCCCTCGAGCGGGTGGGCGAGGTAGCGGTAGAGGGCGGCCATCTTGTGCTCGCTGATGGCATCTTGCAGGGCCTTGACGGCGGACTCCTGGTTCGGGCGGCTAGCATACGAGTTCGTGACGGTGAAGACGTGCTGGCTCAGCGACATGAGCGGCCATTTGGCGTGCTGCGGATCGGAGCCCATGTTGGCGGCGTCGAGCCGGAGCTCGTCAGGATCGGGATTGAAAGGCCGACGAGGGGAAAGAACTACTAGGATGGCACAACGATGATTAAAGCCTCCAGGTGGTGCGAGATGGAGGCTGGGTTAATCACGTCGATGCCGAGTCGAAGCTTGGTGATGTAGGTGGAGGGATTGGAGCCTGCTCGGCGGAGAAGGTGCGGGTGGAACAGCGAGCAAGAGCTGTGCTGTGTGGTGCTGTGCTGTGCTCTGCTTCGCTGGGCTTCGCTGTGCTGGCGGCTCAGGTGGTCCGGGCGGGTTTACCAAGCAAGGCTGCAGGAGTGATACGCATCCCCATAATTTTTCGCCCACGCCACCCGTGCACTTGGGCTCCTTCTCCCAAACACATCAATTCGACTCCGATTCTGGCCCGGCGACGACCAGCTACCCGAGCCGACTCCCAACCCCACCCAATTAATCTGGGTCGCGATACTACCAAAAGCCCCGTACGGCCTTGCGTGGTTTGACATTTCCTAACAAACCATCGCCGCTCCTACCTCTCTCGCCACCCGCTTTCTTCCTTCCTCAACTCTCCTTGTCAACCTTCGTCGCCTGCGCGAGGTCTCTCCCATCGCCCACCATGACTAGCGACACGGACACGCGCGGCGCCGGCGCTTCCCACAAGCGGAAGCTTTCGGGCTCCCGCCGTCCCGACGACTACGACGAACTCCCCCAGCCTTACAACGCGCGCTCCCTGCAACCCGCCAAGCGCCGCGCCGTCTCGCCCTCCGATCAGCCCCGCAAGCAGAAGCGCCCCGGCCGCCGCGCCCAGATCTCCGCCTCCGAGCGCGAGCATATCCGCCAGCGCCAGCTCGAGCGCGATCGCGAGGCCGCCGCCCAGGAAGCCGCCGAGGCCGAGCGCCTGCGCCACAGGGGAACCAACGATGTCGTGAGGAACCACTACAACAATGTGCCCGAGCGGGGCCGCGACTGGCGCAAGACGGACAGCAGGATCCGCGGGCTGCGATCGTTCAACAACTGGGTGAAGAGTTGCATCATACAGCGGTTCTCGGGTGACGACGACATGGCGCCGGGCGCGAGGGAGCAGGGCATGTCGAGCGGGAAGAAGCTGCTCGTGCTAGACATCGGGTGTGGCAAGGGCGGCGACCTCCAGAAGTGGCAGCAGGCACCGCAAGGCGTCGAGCTCTACGTCGGTCTTGACCCGGCGGACGTCAGTATCGACCAAGCGCGTGAGCGCTACAGGCAGATGGCGAGCCGGGGCGGGAGGGGTGGCGGCCACCGGCGCCCTCCGCCGCGTCTCTTCGACTCGCGCTTCCTGGTGAAAGACTGCTACGGCGAGTCAATTGAGGACGTGGAGATCGTGCGGCAGGTGGGCTTCGACCCCTCACCGATGAACCGCGACGGCTTTGACGTCGTGAGCATGATGTTCTGCATGCACTACGCCTTCGAGTCCGAGGAGAAGGCCCGCACCATGCTTCGCAATGTTGCCGGCGCGCTGACCAAGGGAGGCCGCTTCATCGGGTGCATACCGAACTCGGACGTCCTAGGCGAGCGAGTGCGCAAGTACAACGCCGAGAAGCCCGCCGCTGACAAGAAGGAAGAGGGCGCCGGGGCCGATGAGAAGAAGGGGAAGGAGGATGGCGAGGAGAAAGAGGACGGCGAGGAGAAAGAGGAAGGGGAGGCGGAGGACGGAGAGGTGGAAGAAGAGGGTGAGACGAAAGGCGGCGCCGAGTGGGGCAACTCCATCTACCGCGTCCGCTTCGCCGGACCGACGCCCGAGGATGGCGTCTTCCGGCCGGCCTTTGGCTGGAAGTACAGCTTCTTCCTCGACGAGGCGGTCGAGGAGGTGCCCGAGTACGTAGTCCCCTGGGAGGCCTTCCGCGCCCTGGCCGAGGACTACAACCTCGAGCTGCAGTACCACAAGACCTTCCGCGACGTGTGGGATAGCGAGAAGGACGACCGCGAGCTGGGGCTGCTGAGCGAGAGGATGGGGGTCAGGGAGAGAGGCGGCGGGGAGCTGTTGGTCAGCCCCGAGGAGATGGAGGCGGCCGGCTTCTATATCGCGTTCTGCTTCTACAAGGTGTAAGTATGGTAGAGCAGAGGTGAGGGAAGGACCCCTGAAACTAGGGACCATAGGGGCCTTCTACTGTGTATTCAATATGAACCATGAGTGTCGAAACTTGCCGCAACTATTGTGACACCTCTGTCAAGTTGTGCGTGAGAGCTGCCGACTAACAGGGATGTTCGCTGCGCCAAAAATGGGGTGGGCCCAGCTACATAGTGTGCTAACCCCTCTGAATCAGCAACTTCAGCTGGTCTTCCTTGGTCTAGTGGTAAGGATACCTGCCTGTCATACAGACAGTGCGTGTTCGCAGGTGGCCGGGGTTCGATTCCCCGAGGGAGAGCATACTTTTTGTCTTTTTTTGTTTTGTTCTTTGCCATTGTGTTGTTTCCTGTGTAAACAAGTTGTCAAATACAATGAGCATGTGTTCCGTTTTCTCCCTGTCTTTTTTTCTTCTCTCTCCATCTTTTTTTTCATAGTCTCGCCTGGGTCATGACCGTTACTATGGCGAGATTCCCCTAACCGTGACAGGGAGTTGGGATGAGACGGCTTGGATTGGGCTTCGCCAGACGGGACCGTCCTAAGATCGTCTACCAAACCATCGGTGGGAAGCATCTTCGCCTTACAGACTGGCGCCTATCTCTTGGAGAACGCTTCGGCACACACACATGCCCACCCCCTCACTTGCATGGACTCGTGCACAACTTCGTCTCAGCCTCGGTCTGTATTCAGTATCTACACCGCTCAGCCTACCACTTCCCCCGTCTACAAAAGAATGTCTTTGTCCAAAATGCAAGCTCAGCGGATCCTCATCTATCGATGCCACTCCTCCCCGGTTCCTCCCTCTCCGCCCGCTTAGGGCATGTCGAAGGTCGAGCCGATGGGACCAAACTTGATGTTCCTGCACGACCGTTAGCCAACGCCACTCCAGCAAATTCCAGACAGGGGCACGACATACGAGAAGGTAACCTGGTCGCTCGCCTGCGACGACTCGACCTCCTCCGGAACACCCGAGTCCGTGGGGCACGAGCCGCGGGCCTTGCCAGGCTCGTCGGCGCTCGCGTCGGTCGGGTAGGTCGAGTCGAGCCACAGCATGTTGGCGTAGTGGTCGTCCCACAGCGACATGACGAGCACCATGCCGCCCGCCACCGCGTCGGTGAACTGCGCGAACCCGCCCTTGTCGTTGAACACGTCGTCGTCGCCGAACGCCACCTTCTGGGCCTTGCAGAACTCGTCGTTGAGCTCAGTGCCGGGGTTGCCCTCGACCACCGACTCGCTGTTGGGGATCACCGTGCCGTCCTGCACGTAGAACCGGCGGATCGCGCTCAGCTGCCCGCCCTCCTCGATGAACTGCGTGACCACCGTCATGACCTTGTCCGTGTCGACCACCATGCCGGGCCCGTAGAACGAGAGATCGCCCTGACGGTACGAGTTGAAATCGCAGCCGTCGGGGTCGCAGGTGCCGCCGTAGCGGTCGTCCGAGTAGGTCCCGCCGCAGGAGTCGCCCGTGCACATGTGCTGGCCGACCGTGGTGCAGGGGTGGGGGGTGTAGGCCGTGGAGACGCTGTTGGCCTCCCAGATGTCCATCTCCGAGCAGCAGGAGCCCATCTCACCCACGCCCGCGTTCTGGTCGTTGTCGCTGGGGTTCCACCCGTCGATGTTGCCGAGACCGTTGATGAACTTGAGATCGCGCGGGCACTGCGCGTCACAGTATCCCTGAAGTTGAGGTTAGGACGCTGCCACCACTACTGGGCTTGCAGATTGTCGCCCGTGGCCGGGGGGTACTTACAGTGCCGTACTCGGCGCCGGCCTCGTTCGTGGCATCCTTGGACAGGCCACCGTCGGCGTCCATCTGTGGGGTCGTTAGGAACGGCGCAGTTTGGAGGCGACCGGGTAGATGCTCCGTGGGAGCAGAGGACTCACCGAGACGAAGTACAGGGCTCCGTTCAGACCGCAGCCGAGCTGGGACATATCAACGTCGAAGGTGAACTCGTTACCGAGCAGCTCGAACATCTGGTACTTGTCGGAGCTTTCCATGAGATACAGACGGGAGCCGACGTTTGCCCCGGACTCGCCCTCGGTGACGAACTTGAGGGTGAGCGAATCGCCGGTCGCGGTGGCGCCGTACTGTAGGGCGGGTTAGCATACCACCACCACTGGACGTACTAGTTGTCATCCGTAGCCGGAGAGTACTCACGGTTCCCTCGTAGTCCGCGCCCTCAATGGCACAACCGGTGGCGCAGTCCTCGGGGGTGCTGCACTTGTCGGTCCACAGGTTGCCGTCGTAGCAGTTCTCGTACCCGTCGATCTTTGGCGATAGTTAGAATACAAGCCTCGACCGCTCCAGCCCAGAGTGTCGGAACGAACCTCGTGGAGCCAACGCCAGTTGGCGTCGAGCACAACCTCGCCGTCGACGCCGGTGCAGGTACCATCGGCCGTGCACGTCTGCCAGGTCATCTTGGGATGGGACTCGGCGGTCTCGGAGCCGACCTTCTGGGCGGTGGCTACCGCCACAAGGGCGGCGAAGGCAGCGGCACGATGCATCTTGGGAGGTATCACACAAGAGGTACAGGGGGGTAAGTCCACAGAAGCGAGTGACTAGCAGAGGGATGGCACAAAGGAGTGTGGTTCCGGAGGATGCGGGATGAAGCGAGGAGAGTGCAGGTTCTCCATGAAGAGCCGAGAGGGCCCTCTTATACTTGGCCCTGGCATGCTTTCTCCTGAGGCTCCGTGAACCCTCTTCCCCACACAGGATTCCAAAAGGGGAAGACTCCGGGGTAGTAGAGCATTGCCCACTTTGGACGGGGTTCTGGGCCCGAACTCCGTAATGAGATTTGAACGTGGCATCGCCGTGGAAAGTGCAATGTGCTCCCGCGCGGTGAGATTGGATGTATGGATCCCAAGCCATATGGGGTGTGTCCCACCCATGTTCGCTGTATACTTGTGCCTGCAAGAATCGTGGGGTATTAGGCGAGCAGTGTTGACATGCGCCGGCCCCGTTCCGAGTGTAGCGTGTGGTGGTCACCGGGCAAGGGGCCCAAACCCCGGTCCCGCTAATGACGAGAACCGGATATGGGTATGGATAGTCTGCGAGCACGAAGAGCGCGACACATCCATGAGCAGAGCCCTGCGGGCCGGAGGCCAGTCGGAACTGAGACGACCCAGAAGCAAAATGGGGAAAGCATCCGCCTTCGATATAGTGATCTGTTTGTTTCGGGAGATCACCCCGGGTGCAACGTCTCGAGTCGTACGTTCCCGCTCATTTTCTCGAATGTCCGTGGCCGCCGATCAACTATACCATGTGGATAGCGTGAAAGTTGGGACGAAATGATAGTAATCTTCATGCCCGATGCCTCATCCGTCTAGCTCTTTCCGACCCCAGACACTAGCCCCCACGGGCGAGGAAACGTTCCGGCCCGGAAGAAGCGCAATAGTACTCTCGGACCACTTGGTCCTTCCTCGCATAAATCCCCAACGGAAATAGAAGAGCAAGAAGTGCCGATGACCCGTGGCAAGTGGGTTCGTCGAGCCGCTTGTGCCAGGGGCGAGCTCAGCTACTCACACAAGCTGTGAGGGCGAGCCCGGCGTAATCACGGCCTCGGGCAAACCCTGCCGCAGACATAGTATCGTAGATTGGAGCCTTGCCCGACAAGGTGCGAGAAAAAGGCTCATGAGCGACCATCTCCCCGCACTTCGTCCTACCCCGTCGTCTCCAAGCAGTCAGCCCGCCGTGGATCTCCAAACACCAGGGTCCACTTCAACACTCCACTCCAACGGTAGGAGATAGGGACTCAGAGCAGACGTTTCCGCTGGCTGAAAGTTCCGGCTAAAGAAGGGCATCCAGCGCAGGACCGCGAGTCGCGATGGGCCCTCGGACTTAGAGCGGGTTGGGAGAAGCCGAATGGGGTATTCCTCGCCCGACGGAACGCTTTATTGCTGTGGAGCGCGCCAGTGAGAAGCGTCCGCCTCGCGCGGCAAGTGAGGGGCCAAAGGGGAGTGAAAGGGGCGAAAGCAGGACGCTGGGGTTGGGAGAGGGTTGTCATCGAAAACCGACCACCATAAATATAAGAGCCTCATGAGGCTCTTCGCGAGACGTTTCCTGCGCAATTACAACCTCGAGTAGGACAACATTAAGACGAAATCAAGCAATTGCCAAGTCCGCAACACACCAATACTCGCCCCCGACCGAGAGCGCCAAGCCGGCGAGGATGTCTCGGCACCGCAGAGCCGGGCATTTTCGACGACTGGCGGGCTCGGATAATGCGGCATGCCAAGGGATGTACATGATGTGTGCCTTTGCGGTGTATATTGGGGCACTATCGTCCCGGGACGGGGCCGGAAAAATCGAAGCGCGAATGGGAAATTCCCAGCCAGACGGGACGGGACGCGGGGGCGCATCGGAGTCTGGAGAACGAACAATCCGCTTTTGGTTATTGGTTCGGGTGTTCATGCAAGAGCCTTTCCTAGCGTCTGAACTTCTTGTGAATAATCTCTTGCGGCCGAATGCTCGAGATTGAACTCAGGGGTGGCAAGAGAACCAGCCTCTCGTGGTTGATCAAGGCGACAGTTCCCAGGTTCTGCCGGGGCTGCTCCCGGACCTCGGGCCCAGATTCCGCCGCTGGACCCACTGGTAAACTGCGAGCTCCCGACTTCAACGGGCATGATCGGAAGCCACCTCTGGTCGGACAGAAGCGTCTACCAAAGCTGTAATCGGCCAAGGCCATGTGTGCCGAGAAACCGCAGGTTCAGACAAACCTACCTGGTCAAAGGGCGAAGGCCCAATGCTCCGACGCCACATCTAGCTTGGAGCTGATCTCCGGGCCCGGTCCGAGTCCAAAGCTTCCGTGCCTTGCCCGAAGTTGTATATCACCTCTTGGTTTTCGGCCAAACAGAGCCATTAACCGAGCCTGTTGTTAAGGGTATTATTAGGGTAATAACTGGCAAACTCCTATACCTACGCCCAGCCCAAACGGACTTGAAACGCTCCTCCTAGCTGACGGGCTGGCTCCTCAACCGACCAGACCGCCTGCGCCCGCTGTTATCGGTCTCGAGTTCTGCTTTGGCAGTTTCTGTGGCAGATGCGTTCCTTTGCTTCTTCTGTGCGGGAGACGATGCGGCTTTCGAGTCTTCGTCGCCTGAGGCTCCCTTTCTCTTCTGCACCTTCGTCAACGCCCTCGGCTTGGCCTCCTCTTCTTCGTCTTCCTCCTTTATCACCGCGCCCCGAGATCGACCCTTCGATTTTGACGCGGGGGTCACACGCGCCTTGTTCTCGGCCATCGCTTTCTTCCCACCCTTCTTGGCGGGCTTCTCCTCGGAGTCATCCTCGTCTTTGACCTCAGCCTCGGCGGCGACGGCGCCGGTCTTCTTCTGCAGCGCCGGCGCGTAGCAGCTAGTTCTCCCCCCGACCGTTACGAACTCCAGCTTCTCCCCGTTCGGCAGTTTCCCCGCGTGGCTCTTCCCTTTCCCCCATCGATAATGGAAGATCCAGTCCTGAGGGAGGTCATCCGGATCACCCAGCTTATCAACAGCCGTCTGGCAAATGAAGCGGATGGATTCGTACAGCGTCTTGATCTGCGCGTCGCTGAACTGGTCGCAGTACTGCTCCGGATGCAGGCGAGCGTGGAACAAGACCTCATCCGCAACCCAGTTCCCGATCCCACTGAGAAACTTCTGGTCCAGTAGGAGGGCCTTGATGGGAACCTTGCGCGACCTGATCTTCTTGCGGAGGAAGTCCTCGGTAAAGACGTCCGTATCGATGACGGGATCAGGCCCATTCTCGACCAGAGGTGTGTGCTTGCGTATTTGGTCTCCCGGGCAGTCGACGACGCGGACGCGGCCAAGACGGCGGGCGTCTGCGAAGGCAAGCTTGACAGGTGGATTCGAGTCCGTCTCCAGCTGGAACTTCCAGAAGCGTGGGGGCCATTGGCCATCTTCCCCGGGCTTGAGCTTATTGTAGTAGCTTTTGTACTGCGTATGTTCGTCCTTGATGTGAAGCCAGCCTAATCGGGATCCTGTTAGGCTCATTCACGGAGAGAACAGACTGGGGATTTGAGTACCTGTCATGCCAAAGTGCATCACCAAATGAGGCGGTTTATCAAAAGTGATCCTATGGCGGCAAGTCAGATTGATATTCATCCAGGGATAAGAGGAAGGATGATTGCACGCACCAAAAGTATTTCCCTTGACACCCGGCGGACAGGACCTATGAGCGAGACGGTTGGTCAAGCACGCACGCCACGGTTAGGACGAGAGGAATACCTTCTTGCCCGAGGCAGCCGACTCGATTTGGGGCCCAGTGGAGCCGGCCTTTCCAAATACGATGGGGTCATCTGGAGCCACAGCTTTGGATATCCGCTTGCCCACGAGGTGGAGTCGTAGGAAGTGGACGATCCTGGCAACTGCGTGAGGTCGGCTGTGAGCAAGTTTACATCGACAGCCCATTAGGGCCATGAAGCCAGAATAAACTGTATCTCCTAGAGCCTGAGGGGTTCCATACCTTCGGCGATCTCGGGCATTGTGGCACTCGGTTGCTCGTTCGTGGCGGACCTGGCAATTGGACGCGTCGTGGATCGTGTCGCAGTGAGTGGAGATTCTAGGCAGCGTCACGATTCCGACGCGAGGTGTGGTGACCTGGATGATGACTCAGCAGACAGGCTTGCGGCCGCCTTAAAACCCCACCGCGATGGAATTTTTTTCTCTCTCTCCTTCAACCTCCCACATCGAGCTTCCGCAATTCTGCAGCTTCTTATGATGAGCAGGTTCTCGCCTGCGCGGCATTGCGCCTGATACGTAAGTTTCTACCTCGCATCTCATTCTGCAGTCGTCATCCCCCTACCCTTCGCAGCTTGCATGATGATTTGTAAAACCGCAAACTAGAGTCTTTGATTGTCCACAGGACATATGAAACTTCTTTTTCACGTCAGTCTGATGTGCTGTCGACGACTGCATTGCCTGTCTTCGTCTCCAGCAGTTCTTGAGCTAACAGCTTCGAAGCGGCAGGCCAATATGTGCGCTCGCACTTGCTAACCCCGAGGCATTGGTCCTTGCTGTGGCCTCTGCCTCGACGCCCAGCATGTAGTAGTCGGTACGTTTGTTTCCCTCTCGCGATCCCTCCCCAACATGATGATCTTTCGTACTTTTTATCGTACGCTGGAAATTACCGGCTGAGCAAATGCTTTGACGATATCAAATGGCTGTATCTGATTTTTGGTCTACCACCTCTGTTACCCTGCCAGACGTGTTTTGAGCTGCTGCTAACAACCTGGCTAGTAAAAAAAGGTACATCGCTTCCACCCAAGTCAACTCCTCCCGCATTTATATGATGATACGGCACTGGGCTCCGATAGCACGTGAGCAGATAACGCCTTTTGCGGCAGGCCTAGAAAACCTCGCCCACTGATTTGCATGCGGCATACACTTCCTTGCTGGAAACATGTCTTGAACGACGTCGCTGACCGTCACAGGCAGGATACATCCCTCGCCATTGGTTTCAAACTGGCGGCATAGCCCTCCCTCGTAAGGTTAGTATGATGGCGCGCGCTCTCCCTGCACCCACGACGTGATGATAACAGATGACGAGTCATATTCGGGTTTCCGATGACGAGATAACCATTTAATTCCATTCATGCTTTCCTGATTTTCGTTCCTCTCCATGAACTTTGCTTTTGCACATCAAGCGGTGCCCATGGCTAACCGATGTTGCAATAGTGTACGTATAGCTTTCCCATCGACTCGCTCGGGGCTGTTCAATGATGAACGACAATCAACGACAAGCATATGTCCGAGCCGAAAGGCGACGAAGATAAAATGATATCGTCTGAACGAGCTTTTGCTCCGGCTTGGTTTGGGGGTGGCTTGGGAGAATCCCGCGGCTAATTCCCCGCCTGCAGTCCTCTTGGCCTCTGGGCTTGTTAATATGCTTCGACACGTTCCAAGGTTAGTTCTGCCTCGAGATTCGTATTCACCCCTGCTTTACATGATGCTTCAAACAATCACGACGGTCAACTTAGCCATAAGCGTTGACGACATCTGCCCTTGACAAGGCACCTTTTCTGATTTGCCCTCATTCCACTTGCTGTTCATGGATCATATTCTCTTGGACACACGGCTAACTGCCAGCCAGACAGGATTCTATCGCAGCCAGGTCTCGTCGTAGGACATCTTGGGGAAGATGGTGTCTTGGGTGGACCGAGTGGTCTTTGTGGTATAAACCTGACATCGTGTTTTCACGAGGATACATTAGACAAGACCGGAATCTGCATGGATAGCTTTGGTGAAGGTGTCATCGCAGCATGTTCGTAAGGGCGTAGAAATCTAGGAAACGCTAAACTCGAGAAGAAAAAAAAACCAATAAAAACAGCAATATCGTAACCCCATTTTCCCATCTCGTCATGTTCGTATCCTACCAGTCCTCCACATTTTCATGGCCTCCCGTTCCACGGGCTCCCGAATGCCCCGTGGTTCTGCCTGCTCGTCGGGTCTGGCAGACCAAGAAAGGTAAAATCGGGCTCCAGCCTCCGCTCGGCGCCCGTGGAGTGTCCCCTGTCACTGTTGGCCGGCATGCGGAGCGGGCTCTCAATGACGTTGGTGTCGTACATGGAGCATGCCGAGTAGTCAGAGGCCGAGACGGAGGGCGAGCGGTCGGCCCACGCGCCGGGAGGGAACACGTCCAGGTTGTCGCCCCAGGGGCGCAGGATCCTTTCGGACGTTAGCTCAACGACGTGGGAGAAGGAGGGACGGGGAGAGACCAACTGCGGCGCGGGCATAAATTGGGAGCCGAAGTCCGGGGCCTCGGCCGACCTGGAGCTCGGCGGGGGAGTCGGCATCTGCGGCATCTGCGGCCGGGCCCAGGAGGACGCGGGAGAGTCCTCGGTATGCTTCCGGTACTTGCGGACCTTCCACTTCTTGAGGTACATCCTGTAGGTGCGGATTCTATGGGGGAGGGGAGGCTCAGTTTTCCTGCTGCAATAGCGACGAGGTGGGCGGGCCCGTGTAAGTCGGGCAACGGAAGCTTACCCTGCCTTGAAGTTGTGTTCCCGGAGCATGATCTCCCTGACCTGATGCAAGGTCATGTTCTCGGTCTTGTAGAGCTTGATGATAGTGCCCTTGTAGATGCCCCAATTCAACGTCATCTTGGAACGCGGTATCCTGGTGTGGCGGCGGGTGTGTTGGTGGTGTTGGCGAACAAGTGGAGGCTGGAGAGTGTGACAGACGCGTGGAAGCCCCTGAGTATAATAAGGTGTGGGTGGAATGGACATAGAACAACACGAGGGAAAAGAACCAGCGAGGCCAAATAATTTACAAAAGAAGAGAAGCACCAACATGGATTCAAAACGAGCCGACATCCAGCGCTCCTATATAGAACAAAAAAAAGAATGCGGGGGTTCTCCAAGGAAAAGCGAGGCGGCCACAGTTTGTAACTTCCACCACCGAACCAACGACAGCCAGCCAAAGCCCTCCGTCACCGAATTTCTTTTTTCTCTACAGGGAACAGCCGCCCCTTCGCAGAGCCTCGCTCGGCAGGCGTGAAGACAATACGGTCTGACCGCTCCTTGCCCAAGCAAAGTGCGGCCCGAGAGGCCGGGCCTCCATCTCGGGAGCAAAGCCTTCCTGATGTGCTGGATGCTGGCTTTTTCACGGATGGACCCGCGTCCGGAGCCGGGCCGTGGGCTCTTCTTCTCGTCTGAGCGTGAACGAGACCGGCAACACTCGTTGGGCCGGGCTGGCCTCTTGCAGGTGCTGGGCCGACTCGGTGTACTCACGAAGACGCGGTAGCATTGGGGGCCATGCACGTCAAGTGGGCTGTGACGCCGGGGACCCGGACAGACGCAAGGTTCTGCTCGACGTTGGACACGATGCAATGCGGGCAGGGCGCGGGGAGCCAATGGCGCCCGCGGCAAAGGGGCGGGTTCGGTGCTGCCTGCGAACCCGACGCACACACGCGCGGCAGCAAGTGAAGGTGCACTACTAGCCAATGGCGGCGATCAGCCTGGGGTTGCCCATCTCGGGATGGGCGGTTTCGACGAGTCGAGATGCGGCCTGATGTGGCTGAGCACGGTGTGTTCTGTTCCCATATGAATTCTCTTGGAAGCACCGTCTAGACTACTGGGACCACGGACGGCGGCCTCGGCTGGAGTTGACGGACACGGTCTCTTCGGTGTAGATCAGGCCCGTCCAGCGTCTCCAAGTCGTGAGCGTGACTCCCTCTTCCAGGCGTCAGTTGCCTTCCCGAGCACGATCCGCTCACGAACCCCTATTTGCAGAACAACGGGAGGGGGCTGGATCGCAGCCGCCCAAGATGTGCCACCTCGCGCAGCCTTGGTTACACCAATACGTGGTGCACAAGGCGTCCGGTTGCCTTCTGCAGCCTCGTCGATCCGCGCCTCCGCTCCCCTCCCACCTCCCAAGTCCTCGCAACCCTCCCAAGCTTGACCGCTCCTCCGTAATAATCGGCGAGACGATGATCTTGCGGCCTTGCCGCGAGGGAAGGGATCGTGGCTCAGACGATCGTGTACGCGGCAAGAAGCGATGACGCGCGGATTGGGGGCGAAGGATAGAAGAAGCATGGCATGAAAGGTGCGAGATGGCTTGAAGATGAGGTGCATTCAGTGTGAGCCAGTCGCAGAAAAGGCGTCCAACGGGACCGACCGGTCAGGCTCGCCTCGCCTCACTTACAAGGCGCCGACCAACCAGCTGTCGACGCTCTTACACCGCTTCTTCGCCCCGTTCTCGGCCTTCTATACAACAGATAAGAAGAAGAGAAAAAAGAAGAAGAAGACAGAACCGAGCAAAGTATCGAAAGGAGACATTCCAAGATTGGATATGACAAAAATTAAAAGAAGAAACGTCAGGAAGAAGGACAATTTAGTGCCCGAGGCGGGTGAGATACGCCCAGATTAGGGAGCCCGGCCGTGTAAGATTCTAGCCAGTTTTGCAGACATGTCCGTCGTTTGCCCCCCTTTTCTCTCTCTCCCATCCAAAATACCGCCAGGGAAAAAAAACACGCTCTCAACTCCCAAAAAGCTCTCACTCCGGATCTCCTCTTCCCAATAGTCCGACAGCCCCCGCCAGCGAGCCCTACGCTTTCTCTGCCTTCTCTGCCTTCTCCACCTTCTCATCCTTCTCCACCTCCCCCGTAACGCCCGTCTCCTGGTCCGCGTGCTTCGACTCCTCCTCGGCCACCTTGTTGTCGCCCGTGGCGGCCCGCGAGATGTTGGCGGACGAGCCCGCCGGCGAGATGGGCGACTGCGCGTCGGCGGGCGACGTGGGCGACGCGGGCGACGCGACGGCGGCCACCGTGTCGGCGCACTCCTTGATGACCTTGAACCAGCGCTCGGCCTCGGGGCCCGACGGGGCCTTGAAGTTCAGCTCGGACGCGCCCGACAGCTTGCTGCTGAACGTCTTGCTCGTGTCCTTGCCCTTGACGCTGAACTTGTCGCCCGTGGGCGCGCCCACCATGGCTCCGGGCAGGTACACGCTCAGCTCGGGCTTGGGCTCGTGGCCCGCGTCGCTCGTGTCCTTGAACTCGTGCAGGAACTTGGCGGGCGTCACGACGTAGTGGCCCGACGCGAAGCCCCAGCTCAGCTTGTTCCTGCTCTTGCGCTCCAGCGTGCCCTCGATGAGCGGGTGCGCCCCCGCGTGGTCCATGTTGGGGAAGGTGATGGCGTCGACGGAGCGCGGCGGCTCGCTGGGGTCCACGAGGCGGTTGCCCTCGCGGGCCATGAAGCCGTTCCACTCGAAGTCGTGCGGCACGCGCTGGGCGGCGCCGAGCATGTCGGCGTGCAGCGCGCGCACCTTGTCGCCCTGGCCGCCGGCCAGCTGCGAGAGCGACTCGACGGCCTGCTGGATGGTGCGGAGCACGTGGGCCTCGAAGTCCTTGAAGGTGTTCTGCACGCCGATGAGGTCGTTGCGGTGGGCGTTCTCCTCGATCACCTGCTTGTGCAGGCGGTGGAAGACACCGCGCCTGATGACGTAGGGGTCGTCCTGGGCGGTGGTCTTGCCGCCGACGGACTCGAACGAGGCGGTGTGCTGGCCCAGCCTCTCGATCTGCTTCTGCGTTTCGAGACGCGCCTTGTCGACCTCCTTGGCGCCCTTGGCCGTGCCGCTGGCAAACTCCTTGGCCTTGGTCTTGATCTCCTTGTGCAGGCGCTCCAGCACGGTGCCGACCGACGACTTGAGGGCCCGCTCGGTTTCCGCGTTGGAGCTGGACATGGCCTGCGTGTTGTGGCGCAGGTTGTCGAAGAAGCCGGCCATGCCGCCCATGCTCTGGTCAAAGTGGTGGCCCTCACGGAGGGGGGGCGATATCGTCTGAGGGGGAGGGGGGGACTCGGTTAGCGTGGCTGAACCTTGGTATACCACGGCGCTGGTGGCGGACAGGAACAGGCAGGGAGGAGCGCAAGGCACGCAACGGTGGCGCATATACACTCTCCGGTTGCCGACTGTCTGGTAGGATCTGCAGGGGCCGTTGCAGGGGCCGCTGCAGGAAGCCGCGGGAACATACCTTTAGCACCTTCTCGTATTCCTTCGCCTGCACCTTGTGTAGCTTCTCCAGGGCCTCCACATACTGCTCGAGGTAGCTGACGGCATGCTTCCAAGCCTGCAGCCGCTCGGACAGGAGCCCGGCCGTCTGGGACGCAGTTAGCTCATCCATCTCAAGTCCAGATATCGCGGGAGTGGGTTGAATGTACGGTGTTAGGGTCGATGTCCGGGACGGCGCCCTCGCCCAGGGAGCTAAAGCCGGTAGTCACCCGCGAAGGGAGCGACACGGTCGGCGAGCTGCTCTTGACGGTGCCGGAGCGTTCCATTGCGGGCGCTGGCGGCGGCGGCGGTGGTGGTAGTTGACGTCGGTGGTGTGCGGGCGTGAATCCTTTCAGACGACGAGAGTTCGAATTCGGCCGAGATGGGCGAAGGGGAACAAAGGGAGGAGGATGGAGGGGTGGGGGGTTCGGTTCGGTTCGCGTGCCTGCAACGATCGGCGGGGTTTTCCACTATGTATGCGGTGGTGGGGGAATTAGCAAGTGGGCGAAAACTGCCTCTGCGTCAGCGCCCAATACTGGCGTGCGATCTACACTGTTCGGTACAAGTATTCCAAACAAGATGGCAAATACGTCGTAAAATAAATTAAAGCCAGAGAAGCCGAGCAGAGATACGATTGTAAGGCTTGAGGTTATAATAAGGGGACCGACCCTTGACCACGGCTTGGCTCAAGGTTCGCAGAATGACGCAACCGATTCTTCTGCTTGGGAGCGGAAAATGCGAGGTGGAGGGCAAGGCCTTCAGCGGGTGTGGGTGATGATGTCGGTGGGTATGACGGTGTTGCGCCAGGGTGCGCAGCCCATTGGCCCGGCTCTTGCAGGGTGGGGCCTGGCACGGGCCACCGTCCGAACCATGGACCGCTCACCGCACTGGAGGCTTTCCTTGCCCCTGTCAGCTTCAGCTGGCCCTGTGACAGGGCCTGGAGCCGCGGTATCATTGCTTGGGCTGTCAACCTGACATGCACCGGGATCGGGTCGGATCCCACATCTGCTGGAATGCAAAAGAGCGCGCTTGGCCGTCAAATGCGCCAAACGTGCGATAATCCCGGATCCGGAACGCCGGCTCATTCCAGTCCTGAGAAACCGTGCGGGCGCGAGACTTTGGTGTCTTTGCCACCATCCATGTCTCTCAGTCTAGCCGATCTAAGTGATGACGTCAAAGGCCCGAAGCTGCGCCCCGCGATTTCGATATCTGCTGTCCCCGCGGCTTCTTCAGCCCCAGACGAGTCGGTGCGCATTTTATGTTTAAATTTTGACGCCCGGGCTTGTGGAGGCGGCGTTGGGTGACGGGCATCCCACTTTGCACCGGGCCTCTGAGGGTGGGTGTCGCCAGGCCTTTACGCAAATCCCCGCAGGATGCCCCGCGAGACTTGTGTATATATTGTCTTTGCACGTGGTGGAGGGCTCCGTGGACCTCCCGAAGCCGGAGAACCACCCCGTGAAACTCCCCCATACTTCGTGTACAGTACCGTACAGGATTTGAAATCTCAGACAAGCCGTTAGATCAGACCCTCGATCCTTCTGCGCCATCAGACCCATATCTCGCGTAACAGGCACTCCGGGGCGGACAATGACAGACGTACACGCCCCCCTCTAGATCCTGCGGCCGTCATCCCGCGCCGCCCATCATTGCCGCATCCGCCACGGACGGGGAGGCGTGCGCGGCACCATCACCCGGCCCCGAAGAAATCGTCAGGTGCGCTCCCAGGGCCACAATAGGGCGTCTCGCCAGCGGGGCCGCGGTATCGGTGCGTACACGCTTGCATGTCGTGCAATCCCCGACCTCGCCCCGGACCGGCGCCCGGCAAACACCCCAACTGTTGCCTCGGCTCACTTTCCCCGACGAGAACCCGGATTTCCCTCAAATCATTACATGTAGAATTCATATGTTTCTGTAGAACGCCTGGTAGCCTCGTACCACGGGGTATATTTGTACAAATCCGTCATGCCCATTCCCAATTCCCAAAAGTAAAGCCGCAGACCCATAACCATGGGGAAACCTTGCCTGAAACACCGTCTGAACTAAATCGTAAAAGAAAAGATGATATCCACCCAAGAGCATCCAGTGCTCATCCAACGAAGCGAATCGATAGGGAATCTATATAGTCTATGCCAAAACCTGCAAAAATCCGACCGGAACGGACCCGTTTTTTTGGTGATGTTACCGGGCCGGGTATATGTGAAAAGAAACGCCAGTGATGACTAGGAAATTAGGTGAAAGAAAAAAATGTCGCTGTCATGGGAGTAGGGTGTGTAAGGAACGGTCGACTGCAGTGCCGTCGTATGGACTTCGGCCTCAGATGCACCGTAGGTCCTGGCCGACGAGGTACGACCTCGAGTCCAGCCGCTGGTCGAAGTACCCATGACTCGCCAGCCGGCTAACAAGCGCGTCGGGAAGCCCCGACGTCGGCCTCGACCGCGCTGCCCTCCGCCCGTCCGCCGGCGCCGGCGCCGAAGTAGAAGGCCTCTCCTCCGATCCACGGGCGCTCTCCGGCTCGGTCTCGATGTCCTCGTACATGGGCAGACCCACCGTCGCCCCGCCAAACAACGACCTCGGCCTCGCGGGCGTGCGCACCGCGGTGGCGTAGCTGGGCACCTTGTTCAGCGTCTCCATCGCCTCCTCGTCGTGCTCGGTCGAGCCGGGCGACGGCGCCGGGTCCTCGTTGCTGATCTGCCTCGACAGGCCCTCGGCGTGCGCGTGCGACGACTCGAGCGAGACGACCGAGTTGCGGCGCGAGCGCGCGTCCGTCATGCGCTGCAGTCGGGTGGCCAGGGCGGCCATGGCGTCCGGGTTCGCGTCGGCGGGGGCGGGGGCGGGCGGCAGCGTGAGGTCCTCGGACGAGGCGAGGGCGGACGGCTGGTAGTAGGGGCTGTTGGCGCCGGAGCGGTCCTCGGGCGTCTGGAAGCCGCCATACACAACGTCGTCGTAAAGCTGGTCGAGCACGTGCTGGCCGTAGCCGGGCGGCGCCGCCACCTCCTCTTCGCTGATGAGAACGTTGTCACCGGGTTGGGTGACGAGGTTGCCTTCTTCGTCGAGCGGGATGTTTGGCGAGATGAAGAGGGATACTGGGAGGGTTGCGCGGAGCTGTGACATTTTGTTAGTATCGCGCGCGGAGCTGATAAGGGGGCCTATAGTGCTTACCTCGGAGACGTGGCCGTCCGGGTTCTGCAGCCCGATGGTGAGCTTCACCTTGTGGCGCACCTTGACGCCGTAGCGCGTAAAGTCCTGGGTGCACTGGCGCAGCTTCTTGGGCAGGTCCAGCTTCTTCTCAATGACCCAGCCCTCCTGCCCCGTGTCCTCGATCATGTCATGCCAGTGCTGGGAGCCGGCGGCGAACTTCCACTTGCCCACCTCCCTCTCGACCCTGCACTCCCTGTTCCTGGACGAGCTCGAGCTCGAGGTGCACTCCCTGATCTCCAGCAGGCGGGCCTGGATGTCGCCCAGCTCGAGGCCCTTGAGCAGCGGGGTCAGGCGCATCTGCAGCGGTAGGGTGCCGCCGAACACCACGGCCTTCTGTGGCACGGCGATGGAGTACTCGACCTTGTTGGTCCAGATGTTCTCGACGCTCATGGCGTGCAGGAACTCGAGGGCGGACGGCTCGAGCGTGCGGATGACGCGCACGTGCTTGTAGGTGTGGATGTTGGAGGCCAGGCGGCTGCGCACCACGCGGGCCTTGAGGCGGTAGGAGATGGACGCCTCGGGGATGCCCTCGAGCGTCTCGCACGTGTCGCCGGGGAGCATGTACTCGAACGGGAACTCGTAGTTGCCGGGCTGCAGCACCGTGCCCTTGGCGTCGCCGCCCACGAACGGCTTCCACCGGTGCTGGAGGATGGGGACCGTCTTGTCGACCTTGTGCTGCGCGATACCGGACGCGGTGACCTTAGTCTGCGAGAATCTGGCAGGCAGCTGTGTCAGTAGGTGAGGGTTTTGGGGCTTAACGAGGCGGGCTCGCATAGCGGGGGGTTTTGCATTTAGCCAGCGGCGGGCATCCCGCTGCGACGGCCACGCAGCCGGCACGGTGGGGCCGGCTGAGTCCCACATTTTGGGAGGAACAGGCGAGAGCGGGGCCGGCAACACCGACTAAAGTGCGAAGGGCGAGAGAGGGGAGGACTCACGAGAGGCGCAGTGTTCCCGTCAACCGGAGATGTAGTTCGTCGAGTTTCAACGGGCTCGACAGGCAGAGCACGACATGGCCCTTTAATAATTGCCCCGCGGATTCGTGCTGGTCTCCGCGAAATACCAGAAAGTTGTTATCTAGCCTGTTGAGTCTGGTGTTAGTACCATGGCTTCTTCCACCGAGCAGGAACAGGGACGCCCAATGTCGAGACGACGCAGCGCGGGGTGTAGACATGGTGAGGAACATACCTGATCTCAAAGAGGGTAACGGCACTCTTGCCGCTCTTGAGGGCCTTTAACGGCCATATGTGTTTCGACATGATGTTGGAAATCCAGTAGAATGTCCAAAATAGTAAAGTTTAGTTTTCAATAAACGAAGGGCCAAAACGAAGAGGGGAGGAAAGGTAAGAAAAAAGAGAGAGTCCCACGTCACTTTAAAGTACGATTGTAAATACGGGGGGGGGAGGAGTGTTCTTCAAGTCTTTTTTTTCCGTTCTCTTTCTTTTCATCCGCACGCCCCCCCGTCCCCACTTATCGGTACCTCGTACGACTTGCGCTAACCTCGCAGGGCGGGTCGACAGGCTGGGAGAGTCCGTGGGTGGGGGACGCCCGTGTGTTGGATGGATCGGGCAGTTCACAACGGGCCAGGGGCCTCTGCGCTGGCGGCACAGGAGGGAGGGAGCGCTGAGGGGCTCGCAGAGCGGGTACGGCGGGGCGGTGTGGTGGGGCCCAGGCGAGCACTTAGGAGGGGCGTGTGAAAAAGCCGGACAGCCGATACAAGCACCGGCACATGTACCTACTTCTAGTGGACATCCATGGCGGAATAGGCTTCTGAAGACCCGCCCCGAGGCTTCTGGCTTTTCCGGGCGGCGAGCGCCTGCGATGCGGCGCCCTGATGGCGTTCGCCGAAACGGCGGGAGCGCTAAGCCCTTTGTTTTGCTGGTGCCGCCATGCTTTCTTGTTACGTCGTAGCCTCCGCGCATTGCTGACGGGGGGCGTCCGGGTGCTGCAGTAATGGTGAGGTTCTGGGCTTACACGTGTGTATGTATATCTGCTGTTTCGCAGCTACCTATTGGGGCCTTACAGTACAGCGGGCACCAGTGCGCACATATGTTAGATAAGGACGCTGAGTGGGCTGCGACGAGCGACGCCCGTGGCTGGATGACGCATGACGGCGAGGTCATCCCGCCTGTGCCGGATCAGCGCTACTTACAACACGGGTATTGAATGTACAGTACTCACATATGCCCCTCTCGCCAGGGGAGACAGCGCCCGTCGACCTGGGACATGCTAGTACGGACAAGATGGGATTTCCGATGATCGGCTTTGCGATGGGGACCGGCCGGCGGAGGGGAAACACCAAACCACGCACAAAGAAGGATGTCGCATTATTATCATTTTCCGCCCGGTTTGGGTGTCGTTTCCCGCGACGCTCCGAGACGCATTTAAGTGTCCATTTCCGAGAACAAAGGGCAGAGGAAGGGGCGCAGCGTCAGTCCGTCAGCCCGCAGAGGCCGGGCTGAGAACATCCCTCCGCAGTACTTGCTTGTACTTGTAAGTGGCCCTTCATGTTCCGTATTTGCATGTCCAATTCAATACCTCCAATGTCTCTGACGTGGACACGAACCCACCAAACCTTGCAAGGAGCGCCGCGCCCCACGAGCATAATGCTCCCAACGCCAGTCAGGGAACAGGCCTGCCAAGTACTTGTGGGCGTGCGGCCACGTTATTGGTAGGGCGAATCCCGATTCTTTCCCGCCGGGCAGACATGGTGACATGCCCATGTGGAGCTCTGGAAACTCGCTGCAGCCGGCCCCTCCCCAGCGTGGGATGGACGCATGTAATTACGTCCCTGGGGCGCAGATGTGGCTGCCGCACGGTTTCCGGAATGCCTGATAAACAACGTGTCTCGGCGCGGCCTTTCAATTGAGAACGTAGCACGTCGGACAGCCGCCGGTGAGACACGGCGCGAGCTGGCTGGCGGTCGGTCCGGGCGTCCCGGCCCTCCGCGGCGCGGCCATCCATGTTTTCGGGGCGCAAAGCTTGCCGGAATTGTATGCACAAGTATCTCGTTCACATGCCCGACACGCCGGGACGGGCTTCTAAAAAAAATTCTAGCTCTTCCCGCATCGGCGCTAGGGGCGGTTCGTCTAAGCGGCAGGGGGAAGGCGCCATTTTCTCACGCTTCCACGACACTTCTAGCCACGCAAACGCTATTTAACCTTTCCCCCCCCTCCCTTGAACGTGTCATGGCCATGTCGACGCGCGTGCCATGAGGTCAGGGTCACTTGGTTGGGATTGGAGCCCCGAGGGAGAGGGGGAAAAGTCTAAATGCCGGGCCTGGTTCCTTGTTTCTCTCCTGTTTCCAGTGCCTGACTTACACCGCCAACCGCCCGCCCGCGCCGAGAAGCGCTCGAACCTGATGAGATGTTTCCCCACCGGACAAGAAACCATTGAGATACAACATACTTATCATACTTTATATCTGACTTGATTCCTTCGCTTGCCGACACACACACCCTAAACCCCCTCAATCCACAGCTACGCACCGTCCCCGACGCGTGGGTGGTCCTGCAATCTACCGCTCCCTGCGTTGAAAGAGAAACACCCCTTCCGTCGCATCCTACTGGCCCAGCGCCCGTTCGATCTGCCGCCCCGGTCCGCGGGCGTGGATCAAGAGGATGCACGTTTGCGGTCGCACAGCGGCGCGCGCACGGCAGCGGAAACGCGCAGGAGCGAATATGGCGACAGCATTGCGCCCCCCCTTTTATTCTTGTTCAATTTAGACGTGTGTGATGTACAAGTAGGGGTTGTACTCTGGAGGTGTGCCCCCGAGACTGGTGGACCCGGGTAGACACAAGTACATACAGTAGTAGAGATACGAGGGTGGGTTGCTGTCCACCTGCGGAGCCGGCTTGGACTATGTATATCCTCACACGGGCATTGGGCATGGGGTCGGAGGCTGGGCACCCTGGACTGCAAACGCCGACACGTGGGGGCCTTTGGGGAGCGAAGCAACTCAGGTCAATGGCTCTGGCTGACCATGCCGAGCTGTTGAACATGACCCTGCCGGCGCCCGTCGCGCCCATCACGCGGGCTCCACGCCGGCCACCCTCGCACAGCTCTGTTCTATTCATGCTGCACGCAGGACCGGCGACCTTCTTCTCCCGGCCACACACCACACCCTCTTTACCCCCCAGCCCGCCTCGCCTGCCGCACCTCCACTGCCACCTCCCAAGCCTCGAGGGCCTGCCCGAACAAGCAGGTTCAAGGCTAAACCCCGCCGCCAACCCGACATCTACCCCGCGGCTTGATCGATCGGGAACACGCGCGGGCAAAGGCTGGGACAAGTAATATCAAGCCGGGCCAAGCCTCGACTAACACAGCCCCTCTCGTCAGCAGCCTGCTGCCCCCATCCCCCGCGCGCAAACAGCCGGAAGAGGCATGCCAAGGCGATGGAACCGCACGGACCAGCAAACGAGGCCTTCTGGAAGGAATCTTCTCGGCAGGGGGCAGCGACGTCGCGGTGACATCAAGGTTGTTGTCCCGAGCCCGCCCTGGATTGCGCAAGCAGGCTTCAGCAAAGTCTACTTGTACGTGCCTCGTCCAGGCGCAATCAAGGTTCGGATAAAACGTTGCTCTTAATCCGCGGGAGAAAAGAAGGAACGACGGACTCCCGCGGCTATTGCTCCCTTGATCGATCCATCCAAGCGCGCGTTCGCGTCGTCCAGACTCACGGGGCGTGGAAGGCCATGTCCCTGACAGGATGCTGACGCCAGCGCACGTCACCGCCGGACCCACGATGTCGACATCCCCGGGGGGTGCGTCTAGGAAGAGAAGAAAAGGGTACATACAAGCAAATCCTGACTGACTCACCGAAGCAGAGCGACGGGAGAGAAAAACTCTGCTGAGCGGTCCCAGGTCCAGGGGTGGGCCCTCTCTCTCCCTTCGCGGCCCACCGAGATCGGGAAGCCCGCGCCTCTTTTATTTTCCGATCTTCGCCCTTTCGGTGGGTCCGCCTTTCCGATTGAAATGCTTGATGGGTGGGGGCCCTGGTCCTCCTTGTACCTCGTAAGCCCGAAAAGGCGGATCCACAAGGGAAAAATAGGAACAGGGATCCCGGCCATGGCGTGGGTGCCGGTCTGCCTCGTACCTCCGGATTGTGTGTATCTGCCAGGACGTCGCTATGAGCCCGCGCGTGGCGACCGGACGTCAGTGGCAGAAGGCCTCGGGCACGCGGAGGTGGTGAGCAGGAGCCTTCGTCCGGGGCGGGCTGCTTCCTTGGGCGTGGCCGGCCGAATCCCGGAACGGCCGCCCCGATCGGTCTCCGAGTCCAACGGCCGATCTCGCCGGCCACCCCCCCGGGCGCGCCCCTGTCCACCTCGGCCGATATGCCGGGTGCCGGCACGGCCATCTGACACGGCCCCATGCCCAGGGACTTGCATATGCTGGCATTCCCGGGCCGCTCTCTCTTGCCGAGTGTGTACCGTACAGACATAGTCGGCCGACAGGATCGGAGTTTGGCCTGCGCAGGGCAGCGCGGATCCGGCCTCGGCAACTCAGCCCTACTCACACGGTGGATCTTCCCATTGTATGTATGAGTATCGCATGTACTGTGGTCTCTCTCCCAGCCAAGCCTCCCTTCACCAGACTCGAGCCTGGAACACGAGCACCACAATCCCATGGGCGAGTCACAGCCGCCCACCCGCGGAACCAGCCCCAAGCCAGCGCCCGCGAAGCAAAGCCGCCACATCTGTGAGCAACCTTCATGGCCTGGCCTGTGCCTGAGGAAGCGTGACTCACCCTCTTCTTGCACCATAGTGGAGCCGGCCTCCATCCCGCGGGCGGTTGGAGCTAGCTCCCTTCCCGAGAAATCACCGCCGTCTGCCCGCGTTTTTTTTCTTTTTTCTTTTTTCTTTTTTTGGTTTGTAATCGTATGGTCCCGCTCCCCTTGCATCGTCGACGTCTGTGGCTGCGTGGGGGTAGCAAGATCGCACGCCATCAAAGCCAAGAAGGGAGAAACAGGGGCCGAAACGAGCAAAGGCCAGCGCCGAGCATACGACAAAAGTTCAGTGCTTGAAAAATGCTCGTTCTTCATAGGCACCTCCCCATCACGGAAACATCCCGACTTTAAGCATTGAACGTGAGAATGTCCTAGCAGGGGGGGCGTGTCTGAGAGAGTTCACTTGTATGGGCGAGAAAAGAGAATTTTTAGCGCCATGGCGTCTTCTGCCCTTGCGCGCTTCCGGCTCGGACCAAGACATCCCGAATGCCCCGCCAGGTCCTGAGTCTTCGGAGAAACGCGCCTGGGTGGGGCTTCTCGGCGTGCTGCGCGCCCGGGGTTTATGCATGCGCGCAGATGGCGGGTGGACTGATTTCATGGCGCCATGCGGACTCGCCCAGACGGGCCTGGCCATTTGGAGGCGGCCGGCGCTTGCAGGCCCCTGATACGAGCAAGGGGACGGAGAGGCGGTGACCGGGGAGGGGTGTGTATTGACACGAGATCCGGCACTTCGGCACTTGGACATGGAGCCGAGACGCGCTCGTCGGACGTCGTGGGAAACAACATGTTAGCAGATCGATGCATTACGGCAGCAAACTATATACAGCACCACGTGGTTTGAATGCCTCGTCCCCCGACCCAGACAAAGAGTCCTTATCTCAAGCAACCATGTCGGCGGGCCGACTCCAGGTCCGGATATGCCCTATGAAACGAGTCAGTCTTTTTTTGCCACCCAATATATCACGGGCTCCCCGGAGGACGACGGGACACAACATACCCGTCTTGCAGCTGGTGATGATCGAGTCCTCGGTAAACTCGAGCCACGCCAGCGGGTGCGTGTCGGCAACCTTGCTCTGCATCCCACCGTTTGTCAGCTGCTGCTTATCGCCCTCGAAACTGCCCGCCGCCAAAACATACCAAGACGGGAGGGAGCATGGCCGTCCGCGACCGCGGCTCCACGGGGTGGCCCATGTTCTCGCCCCCCTCGTCGCCGGCGACCGTCGTCGTCGAGTCCTCCATCCTGGGCGTGTGCCCCGCGTCGAGGCGCTGAACCTGCGGCGTGAGCTTCGATGAGATCGGTGCCCGCGGAAGAACAGAAAGCTGGAACGCGTCAGAGGCGCCAAATTGGCCAACACCTCGATATGGGACTGCAATTGTGCCACTTACCGCCTTGGGCCGATGGAGCATCCCCACGTTAAAGTCCCACAGACACAGCCGACAGTCCTCCCCCACGCTGCCGAAGCGGTAGTTCCGGTCGTCGCACCGCCAGGGGTCAAACGCCACGGCCGACACCCACGACTGGTGGCCCTGGCACCGCGCCACGATGGCCGACTCGGTGACGGACCAGATCGAGATGAGGTCGTCCTGGCCGCCCGTGAGGACGTACTTGCCGTCGGGCGACCAGCACACGCAGGTAAGCCCGCCGTAGTACGAGTGGAAGACGTCGAGAAGGCTAGGGGCTCCTACGTCAGAGAAGTCCAGAAGGAGCAATCAGAATGGGGCGAAGCATACCGCTCTCTTAGGTAGTCAAGGATGCGGAGGGTTCCGTCCTCCGAGACCACAGCCAGATGACGGCTGTCCGGGGAAAAGGCAAACGCATTCGTCCTCTGGTTAGACACCTTCCACAGCGCCACGGGGTTCGTCTTCTGGTTCCTGGAGTACACAGATTTGAGGACGTTGACCTGGCGGATGTAGTTGACGCGCTTTCCCGCCGATGACGCCACCTCGCTGCTGGACGACGCCACCTCCTCGTTGGGATTGAACGCCGCGTCCTCCCTCTCCTTGTCGTAGACGATCAAGGCGCCGTCCATGTGAGCGGCGAGTAACAGGTTCTCCGAACCAGGAATCCACCTGATCTCTGAGACCGGGGTGGTGTTGATGATGCCCTAACTTGACTTTAGCATGGAGGGGGGGAGAGACCACATGTTCGGAGCGTGCATACGTTCTTGTTCAGCCTTGAGTACTTCTGAGTTGTCGGCTCCCACCATATTATGTCGCCGGTTGAGAAGCCCATGACCACGTCCACGTGGTTAGCCGACTTGGTGATATGGTTCACGTCGTGACATATGCAGTGGGCTCTCGTGAACAAGATCTTGGTCAAGTACTCGTTCTGCGCAGGCAGTCAGCCACCGTAACCCCGACCCCGAGCACTACGCAAAGACCCGTTCGCGCGCTCGCAGCATAAGGACAGCCCATACCTTGTTCGGCGACGACATGTCAAGCCACTGGAACGACCGGCTGACGTTTGCAAACGCAAAGATCCCATCGCTCGGCCGTTCCTGCAGCCGTTTCACAAGGGTATCCGTCCCAATCGTCCTCGAGATAAAGGACGAATTGCTCTTGGTCATGTTATTCTTCGGCTTCCGCTTCTTGGACGCATCCTTGGCCGTCGCCACGGGCGTCAGGAGCGCGTTACCCTCCCCGAACGCCGGGCTGCTGGACCCTAGTGTAGCCGTAGTGGGCGGAGCATCGCTCGTAGACGTCCCGCGGCCCTCGTCGCTGCTGAGCGCGCCTAGCTCGTTGGAGAAGCGGCTTTCGTTGGGGTGCTCCTGAATGCTCTCGGCCGCGGCGCCGAGGGAGAGGTTCGCGGCCGAGGCGCCCTGGATGAAGCGGGGCGAGTGGCGCACGTCGAAGCTAGCGAGGCATAGCTTAGTGCCGCTCGTCGCGGCCTGGGGGGCGGTCGCGAGGGGGTTCGGGTTGACGGCCGGGGCTTCCGAGGGGTGCGGCGGCGGGGTTGCAAGGAGAAGATCCTCCTTGAGGACGTAGGTTCCTGGCGCGGTGGGTTAGCCTTGCGGGTCGGTCGGCCGTCAGGCCATCAGGGCATATCCGGCCGTGGTCAGGATGCCATCTGGAAACTCACCCTCGCCGACAAGGAACTGGTATTCCGGGCCTGTTGGGTTGCTAAGGATGTTGTTCGTCTCGATCATCGGCGTGATGCCCGACCCGGGGACGCCATAGAGACCCTGCGATGGGTATCGCGGGGGAGGTGGTAGGACACTACATGGGACAAAGGAATGCCATTAGCCGACCATACTTCTTGCATGGCCAGGTCGCACGGCCTCGCGCGAGGTGGCCTCAACTGGAGGGGGTATCGCTCCTGTGTTGGGGGGTGCTCGGGGGGACGGCGCGGGAGCGCACGACCAGCGCGAGGGGGCTGCGGCGGCCCTGCAGTGTGGACGACTCACAACATGGTGGGCAGCTGCGTCTACTCGAACTCGATTGGCGGCGGGCGAAGCTGGGGATACTGAAGGCGTCGGCTGCACCGACGAGCGGGGAGCTGGTCGTCAGCGAGGCAGCCACCGCACGCTCAGTGTAGGCGCGCACTCCGATCCCAGCGGCGCTACTGGCAGCGCTGCATATGAGGCCTCGGGCTGTTGGTCCAGGAGGCGGGGGCTCGCGATTCGGGCAGGGCTTTGAAGAGGAGGAGAGGAGGCGAGGCGGCGATAGTGCGGGTTTAGAGTTGTCAATGCCCCAGATGCTAGTCAGGGATCAGAAGGTGGGGATGGGCCAGCAGCAGGGGCGCCAAGAACCCCAACCCGGTTAATATGGGGCGCAGATATTGGACCGCAACATCATTGACGGGCTCTGGTCTTGGTCTCCACAGCTGTCAGGCCGGAAGCTCGGCCATCCATCGGTGGACGGCCTGTGCTCCGGGCCTGCTGCAGCTGTCTGGCTAGGAAGGCTCGTGAAGACGTGGGCCCTGACAATGAAAAGCGAAGATGCTCTTGTTGCTTTCCTGGCCGAGATGTCCGGGTGAGGTGGAAGGCGTCTTTGGTTGATGGCTGCGACTACGACTCCAGCCAGTTGTGCCGCTGCAGAGCTTCCATTCTCGCTACAGGCGTGTATTGTTGGCCAGGCCGCTGAGAACCAGGCGCCTCAACGCCCTACCGAGTACAACCTTATAAGTACATATCGGTGGCTTCCAGTCAACTCTGTCAATGCGAGCGGCGCCTTCCCCGTTGTCAACCCCACGTTTTCGGTCCCGTGAACTGTGGCGTGGTCGGTCGCCCAGTCGGTGCTGCGGGCGAATCGGCCGAGGTGCTGGGTACCTTGTAGTACTTTGGGGCCCATTATTTCTCATCATTTCCAGCAGGATCTACCCTCGTTATCCGTGCCCCCCGAGTACCACTACAGAAACCGTCGTGGCCCAACCGCGCCGATCTGCCAAATCTTTCTCTGCAACGGCCTCAGGTGGCTCGCAGCTCCTCCTCACCCCAATTTCCTCCAAAGTTTCCGCTTTCGCTCCTCCCGCGGGTTCTGCTCAGATCCGCGACTCCCGAAACCGCTGTGCTACGGCTTGTCTCGGCATTTTCGCTGCGCCAGAATTGCTCCTGCGTGGATTCTGCCCCAACAGCTGGAGCGCTCGTGCCGCTCGGAGCTCGAGCCTTAAGCGGCCATGACATCAGGTTCGCCCGTCCCCAGCACCCCCGGCCCTCACGCCCTCTGGCCATCGCCGGCGCAAGTATTCGAGGCTGACATCTCCGGCTTGGACTTCCAGTGCGCATATGCGTGTGCGGTGACGAAGGCACCGGGAAGTCGAGCCTCATCGCGACCTTCGTCAAGGGCCACTTCACGCCGGGACGCATCCAGCCCGTGCTCCCCGCCGTGACGCTCCCGCCCAACATCGGCAATGCCGCCACTACCACCATCGTCGACACCTCGGCGAGACCCCAGGACCGGACCACGCTGCGCAAGGAGATCCGCAAGGCCAATGTGATCCTCCTCGTCTACTCCGACCACTACAGCTACGAACGCGTCGCCCTCTTCTGGATGCCGTACTTTCGATCTCTCGGCGTTAACCTCCCGGTGGTAGTATGCTCCAACAAGACAGACCTCGCCGTCGAGGGGAGCTTCCCCCAGGTCTCCGACGAAGAGATGAAGCCCATCATGGCCGAGTTCCGCGAGATCGATACGTGCATAAGGACCAGTGCCAAGCAGAACAGCAACGTCGTCGAGGCCATCCTGCTCTGCCAGAACGCCGTGGCCTACCCGCTGGCCCCTCTATTCGATTACAAGGAGGGCAGGCTGAAGCCGACCTGCGTCGACGCCCTGCGGCGCATATTCTACCTCTGCGACAGGGATCACGACGGCCTCCTCAACGATGCCGAGCTCCGCGCTCTTGAAATCAAGGTTTCCGGCAGGCCATCGACAGACGAGGAGATTGGCAACATCAAGAAGACCATCAAAAAGTCCATGCCGCAAGCTGAGCTCGACAACGGGATCGACCTGCCAGCCTTCCTGCAGATGAACAAGTTGTACGCTGAAGGCGGAAACCACGGGAACATCTGGAGGATCCTGCGCAAACACAGGTATACCGACAGCCTCAGTCTAGAGGACAGTCTCCTGAGACCTCCGTTCGAGGTCCCGCCGTATGCCTCCGCCGAGCTCAGCCCCGCGGGCTATGAGTTCTTCGTGGACCTCTTCCTTCTCTTTGACAGGAATAAGGACGGCGTCCTTGACAGGGACGAGCTGGAGGAGCTCTTCGCCCCGACGCCGGGCCTGCCAAAGTCGTGGATAGACTCGGACTTCCCATCGTCGACGGTGCGCAACGAAGCGGGGGATATCACCCTGCAGGGCTGGCTGGCCCAATGGAGCATGACGACCTTCCTGGAACCGAAGACGACGCTCGAATACCTCGCGTACCTCGGCTTCGAGCCGTCGAATCCGAAGGACTCGACGATCTCCGCCCTGAAGATCACGAAGCACCGCAAGCGACGCCGGCGCCTCGACAAGGTTGAACGCACCGTGGTGCACTGCTACGTCCTAGGTGCGCCGGGCGCCGGGAAATCCTCCCTCCTCGACACCTTCCTGAAGATCCCATTCAGCGGGCTCCACCGACCCACGATTCAACCCCGGCGCGCCGTCGACAGTGTCGAGCTCCCGGGCGGGAAGCAGTGCTATCTCATCCTCGAGGAGCTTGCCCTCCACGAGCACGCCGTGGTCGAGAACCAGACCAAGCTGGATGCTTGTGACCTTATCTGCTACGCCTACGACTCGTCCGACCCGGACTCCTTCTCGCACATCGTCGACCTCCGCGCCAAGTACCCGCAGCTCGACGAGCTTCCCGCCGTCTACACGGCGCTCAAGGCGGACCGCGACAAGGCGACGCAGCGGACGGAGCTGCAGCCCGAGGAATACTGCGCCGAGCTGAACGTCAGCGCTCCGCTACATGTTAGCGTCAAGTGGAGCAGCATCAGCGAGCTGTTCGTCGCGCTAGCCGAGGCGGCGACGCACCCCAGCACGGCGTTCCCCAAGGTCGAGGAGCCAGAGCCTGACAGGACGAGCCTCTACATCGCCATATCGGCGGTGGCGTGTGTGGGCGTTGCGGCCGCCATGATCTACAAGCGGTCGAACGCCGGGAACTAGGGCTAGAACGGGAATTTGGGCGTGTGGAGGTTTCTTTTTCCAGTTCGTCGAGCGGCATGGCAGCGGGAGTTTGATCGTTTCGCCGCGAGGACGTTTTGGGTGTCCCGTCGTGGCCATCTCCGCTTATCACCTTCGTTATACTTTTGCAGGTCAAGGTTGTTGGCGCCCTCTTGGATCGCATGGGCGCGCGCGCAGTTGGACGTGGCTGTCCGGTCATGAGATACCCCTTCCCAGTCAGCGCATACAGGCCGCATCGGGGCAATTAGTAGTGTTTAATGTAATGCAGTGTAGAAGAGGCACTGTCAGTTCTTGTCGGCGAATTGGATTAGCGTTGGCTGTGGTGATGGCCGCATACATGTAAACATCAGTTTCACAATGGAAGGTGAAAGTGGCCGAAGAGGGTGGAGACTTCCGACTTGTTCCATTCGACACGCCCCGGATGGAAAGCGCAGGCCAGATTCGCCTCGCTCCCTGTCTCGGAACCTCTAGTTCCTCACGTCTCCACGGGGATCTCTGGATTCGATCGCTTCCCAAACATCATCTATGAATCTAACCCCCTACAACCTAACGATTCGCATCCTATCGGCATGTCTAACTCACTGGAGGCCGCAAGCCTCGCTATGTATTCCTCCCTTTGCGAGGACATCCTCCTTTACGGCGGGCGTCTGGTACCACCGGGTTCCCCCGAAGACAGAGAGGTTCCGCCCGGAAAGCTGCCATCCTTCGATGACGGTGTCATGGGATGCAGAGCATGGATCAAGCTCGTCCTCTGGGCCTATCGGCTCACGGTATGCATGGCCCTGGTTACTCTCCAGGCTATTACATGGGCTGACCAAAGGTCAAACCCCCGAGCGAATAACAGCCATCCAAGATGTCAGCCATTCCCATTTGCGACGAGCCCTGGAGCTCCACGGACCGCCCCTCGCTTTTCAGGGTCACCTTTCCCGAGCTCGTCCTTCGGAACACCTTCCCAAGACGACTGCCGTTGACCACCCCAATAAGGCTGTCCGGCGTGACATCCTTTCTAGTCAAGGTCAAGAATGCGGGCGACGAGCCGAGCCACACGAATTGGGTCGAGAACGAAGTGGCCGGCATGCACATTGCTCGCCACGCCTTGGCCCAGTTGAAGCCCAGTGCCTCAAACGTAGTGCCCAAAGTCTACGCGTGGCACTCGGAGGAGCACGACCCGGGCAGCGGCTGCATCATTATGCAAGACAAGCCTGGCGAGCCCCTGAGCAAGGTTTACGGATATCTGGGCAGCGGAACGAGAGAGGACCTTCTGGAGGCCATTGCCGCGTGTTTTGCCATGCTCCACAATGCGCCGCTGCCAAGGGGCGTCCGGACGTACGGGGGCCTTACTATCGAGAACGTCGAACCGCACCTTTATGGTATCGGCAATGCTGAGGGCGCCGATGAGGTTCGTCCGTGGCCTTTAGCGCTGGATGAGGCTGTATCGCGTCTAGAGATCACCGATCCTGAGATTGAAAGACAAAAGCGCTGGGCGCTGGAAGAGCTGGTGCCATGGCTGGAAAATAATGGTATCGAAGGAATCGAGGCTGAAGCAGCCCTGAGCCGGGCGTGGACAGCACCAAATCCAGGGCCAGATGGCAGGGACCATGGCGCTGCCAAGACTGGTCACGGAGCTATGGAGACGGTAGAGGCCTTTGGCCGAGGCCGTGGTATGGACGAAGACGGACATATCGTGGGCGGAAAGACGGCCGGGATGCCTGATGCTGGGCCGTGGGAGACATACGGGGATTACTGGAAGGCGAGATTGGAGGTCCAGATGAAGGCCGCCGAGGAGAGTCCCACGATACAGGGATAGAGACCCTTTGAGGGTCTGCGAGAACGCATCCGCCGCCTTCTCCGGTCCGATCTCGACAGCCGGCTTTCCGCTGTCGAAAGTGAGCTCGGCGCGTGCGGCCTGGTTTGCCCCAAAATGAGTAGGTGCCCTCCCCGATAGACTGTCTGGAGGATATCGTCTCTGGCCGCACTAACACTGTATGACACTACCTGTTAGGCTTCGACAACATGATCTTTGACTAGGACTCGGGCAGGATCACGGCACTCGTCGGCTTCGGATCCTGCTGCATTTTGCCCCCATTCCACCAGTATCTGTGGCCCGTCACAGATGCGCGGTCCCGGGCAGAGAGAGACCGCATGGTGTCTCAGTTCTAGCAGGAGGGACACAAGCCCACAGAGGGTCCTGGATGGGACGCGGTCTTGCTATGCGAGCTGGTCAGGAGGCGGCACAATGACCTCTTGACAAATATGGAAAAAGGCCTTCTGAATATAATCGACTGGCGGGCGATGCGCCGCAGCGGTTGGGAGGGGCCGGGGAAGTTCGTCATCATATCTGGGCACGAGGTGCTGGACGCCCTGACGCTAGTAGAGGACTACCTGGGCGGGAAGGGCTTTTGGAGCAAAAGGCTTCAGCTGGAGAAGATGGTACCTGTACTGGCCGAGTATCTCTCCGAGGCGCTGAAGGACCTAGAGACCGACGAGGAGGTAGACGGCGGGGCAAGGGGCGAGGAAGGACAGCGCGAAAGGAAGAGGAAGAGCGATGATTGTCGGAGCCGCGGAGCCCTCCATGGAAGAAAGGGAAAAGGGGTTGAAAGAGCAAGATGAGTACATGTAGGGCTGTATGCTTTTGTAGCGTCTGCCGTATCGGCGGTGTCAACGTCAGAACAGCGATGTGCTTTTTGGAGACGGGACCTGATCATCGGCTATGTGTCAATGATGCTCGCTGGTGGAGGGAAGAACGTCTCGGACTGACTCGGTCGGACAGGATCAAGCGGGTTCAAGTAGGGCAGAAAGGGAGCGAGACGGTAGTATTTCGGATCTTTAAGTAACATTCCCTCAAAGGACCGAAGATCTCAACCGGATTTGTGCTTCGCTGAGAGTGATCGAGGTTAGAATGTCCCGTAATAGGTAGCGTAGAGCCGCTTCTGCGTCGTGAAGGTGTGGATTGTGTTATCACACTGTGTACAACAATACGTACCTCGTAGCTTTCGACGACGCACTTTTGCGACGTCCGAACCTTCAAACCTTCAACCCACAACCCCATCGCCCGTCCGACCCTCTCCCAGCAACGAGCCCGCCCGGAGACAAAATGCTTGGGCCGATAGCCTTATAGCGCCCCCTATCAACGAGTCGGACAGCAGCGAAGACAGCGGGAAGGCGGCAAAAATGGCGTTCACACCACGCGCCGCCCTCGCCGTGCCCGCGCCGCTGCGCTCCGTCCTCCACCCCCGCCGCCTGCCGCCCACGCACCCGGCCCGACTCCCCTTCGCCCCCGCCGCCCCGGCGCAAACGGCGCGCGCGTCGTCGACGGCCAGGGGCGGCGAGCTCATGGACCTCTGGAACACCAGCAGCACGCAGCTCAACCCGCCGCCGAACCCGGTGGCCGAGCCCAGCTTCTCGGCCGTCGGCGCGCCCGCCGACATACGCGCCGCCAACGCCTTCTTCCTCTCCAAGCGGCCCTCGTTCCTCTACTCGGCCTCGTCGTTCCACCACCACGACGTCAACTACTACGTCCCCGAGGTGTGCGTGCTCGGCTGCTCCAACGCCGGCAAGTCGACCTTTATCAACGCGCTCCTCGGCGAGAACGGCCTGGCGCGGAGCAGTTCCGAGCCCGGGTCGACGCGCGTCATGAACGCCTTTGCCGCGGGCCCGGTGGTGAAGCGCCAGGTGGCCAGGAACAAGGCCGTCAAGGGCAGCGGCAAGATGGACCTCCTCCGCGGGCTGGTGCTCATGGACACGCCGGGCTACGGCCACAACAGCGTCAAGGAGTGGGGGCGGCAGATCGAGGAGTACCTCCTGCGCCGCACCCTCCTCAAGGGCGTGGTGCTCCTCCTCCGCGCCGACGTGCCGCTCACCAACTTCGACGTCGAGGTCCTGCGCTTCCTGGCCGACATGAAGAAGAGCACGAGCGTCGTGCTCACGCGCGCCGACCGCTGCGGCGGCGGGGCGTGGACGAAGGCCGCCGCGGAGAGGTACGACCAGGTCGCCGACGTGCTGCGCGGCGGGGACGCGAGGGGCAGGGGCAGGTTCGCGGGGCTGGAGACGGGCGACTGGACGCCCGAGGTGGTGATCACGGCGGCCGGCATGAAGGACGGCGGCAAGGTGAAGAGGGGGCTGCTCAAGGTCCTGCCGACCAAGGACTCGGCGGGGATGGGCGGCGCGAGGCTGGCGGTCCTGAAGCTCGCGGGGCTGGGGGGCGAGGGGGCGAAGGATGCTGCGCCGGAGTGGATTGGGGACACGGTTTCGTGGGATGATATCCCGGTGAAGGGGACGTGAGTGCGAGGCAGCGCTGGCTCTGACGGCTCGGCTCGGGAGATCTCGGTGTGCCTGTGGGCATCTCTCGGAATCTGTATTACCTATTGTACTATATCTCCTTTGGATGATGATACCTCAACTACGTATAACATTGAAATACTTGAACATGGCCTCCCGCGCCAGAATGCCGTCGTCTGGAATACTCCTAGACGACGGAACCAGTGTTCTACCCCTAAAATTTACACTCCAAGTTTTTTCATTTATTCAGGCATTTTTTTCCTTCCCGAGTTTCTTTGCTTGGATGCATTATGGCCTCGGTGGGCCTCGGTGAGCTCGGTGAGTCGGCTCGGAAAAACTCGTCCCCACCGAAACGTCCGATTCCCAGCCTATCCAAAATCTTAGCTCTACATCACCACTTTCCCCCCGTCTCTCAACTCCCCGACGACCAATGCCGCCACAATGGCAAAGAAAGGTAAGTCAAACCGCCTCCGACCTTGAACCCGCCCGCCCTGGATTTTTTGTCCGCCGTCGCGAGATGCTGACCCGCGCGCGCCGCAGCGAAATCCCGCATCATAGTCGTGCGCCTGCTCTCGCAGGCCATGACGGGCTTCTTCTACTCCTTCCGCCGCCCGCGCACGTCCACGCCCATGAGCATGATGAAATACGATCCTATCAGTGCGTTCTTCCCCGGGCCTCCCTGCGTCCGACGCACCCCGGCGCCTCTCCCGCCTCCAGCAGTGAACCCGAGCGCGTGCTGACCTCCGCAGTCCGGAAACATGTGCTCTTCCTGGAGCAGAAGCGAAAAGGGAAATAGACTCGTCAGCGTCCATCGGCTTCTCGACCGCGCGGACTGGACGGGAGCTGGGATGCGGCGTCAAGAGCTTGACCCGACGGCACGGCCATCGTCAGCGTGGCGCAACAGCCCGACTACACTTGACGCCGTGCCTTCGAACCAATTGTACATTATGTCACGATAGACTGGTTGAACCTGGCGTGGATATTATGTGTCTGGTCTGGAATATAATCATACATCATCTCGTCAACTGTCTCGATTTTTTTCTCCGTTTCCCCGTCTCGCCAATCCTCGCCCATCTCCGGGTCTAACAGATAGTCCTTCGCAACCTGCCACCGGTATCGATGAACTATGGATGCCAGCAGGATAACTCGCAAAATAACGCATAAATTCCCCTTTCCCCCTCATGTCGTACTCCCCGGTTCACCCCATGCCCCCAGGCGAGCCTACTCCTTGGCAGGCTCCGGGGGCTTCTTCGAGTAAGTTCTGACGACGCCTCGCGCCTTTCCCTGCCGTCCCTGCTGCCCCAGAACAGTTCCGCGAGGCGAAGGGTTCGTTCGCGGCGCATTCTTGGCATTGGGGGCTGCCAACATCGGGGCTCGCTTCTCTGCCGAGTCCGTCGCGCCTCGAGCTTGGGCGGGAGTAGGGAAGTACGAGGATTTCAGGTCCCCGATTTCCAGATCCAAAGTGCCGAACATGGACTGCCACGCCTTCGCTACCTTGGCTGGGTTCCCCTCCTCGCTAGTGGGCGCCTTCCTCTTCCGCCCATTGTCTGACGAAGCAGTACGCTGGAGCCCCAAGCTCTGTTTGATCCTTCCCAAGAAACCCGCTGTGCGTTCATCAACCTCTTCATTGTCCAAGTCGCCGGTCGTGCTGACAGGCAACTCTCGGTGGGCTGACGACAGGGACCTCGACCGCGTCTTCGGAGTCGACGAGCTGGTGTTTACGCGTTGACCCCGAGGAGAGACTGGGGCAGGGGATGCGTTGTCGATTGCCGAGGAAGCCGCGCTCTTTAGAATCGACAGCGGCTGGGAATATCGCCGGCGTGACATCCGCTCCTCCTCAACCGACGGAGGGAGGGGGCCCTTCCCCTCTTCAAAGGGGCTTTGAACAATGATGCGTCTCACCGAATCCTTGCTGGTGTCCCCGGCGGCTGGGGCACGCGTGGATACAACGCCACCGTCCCTCTCGCTCAGGGGGATAACGCCCGTGAAGGCCACCTCAGCTGGGTTGGGCCCCCGGGTGATGGTTGATTCGCTTGCATCCACACCCTGAACCTCCCGGCATGGAGCCGGCGAACAGCTCGGTTCCGCCGTAAGAGCCCGATCTTCCGACGTGGCAGTCGCTGGAATCTCGAGCACTGCCCTGAGACAACCCTTTGCTGCCTCGGACTCCCTATGCGAATCCATGATGGATTTGACCAAAACACGTGTTGCATCGAGATCAAGGTCGAGGAATCCTTCCGGGAGCACGGCGCCATCACTCTGCTTTCCAGTCCATTGCGTCAGCGCGTTTTGGATGTCCCGTGTTCGGAATTCCGACTTCTTCAACTTGTCCTTGAGGTTGACGATCCGCTGCTCGGCATGGGTGAGGGACATCCGAGTCCTTTCAAGCGACGCCGTCTCGTCTGTTCGGAGCGCCCTGAGTTCCTCCAAGTCCTTCGAGAACTTGGTCTTCTCCGATGCAATGTTAGCAAGTTCCTTCTCGAGCTTCGACTTCTCCTCCTCGTGCCTCTGCAGCCCTCTCTTCGCTTCGTCCAACCTAGACTTCTCCAACTCCAACTTGTACGCCATCTTCGCCCGCAGAGTCGAGACGTCGCTGGAATCCGTCCCCTTCTCCTGGAGGCGATCCGCTATCTGGCGTGTGAGGTTCTGAAGTTCAAGGGCCCTGGCATTGTTTTGGCCGATCGCGTCCTCGAGTTGCATCTGGAGGGACGCGTTGTCGGAGTCCTTGCTACTCAACCGCTCAACCAAAATTTTGTTCTTCGTTTCGAGCTCATACTTCTCCTGGGAGATGTCCTGGAGTTCCCCAATCTTGGCATGAAGCTCTTCAACTGTCCCAGTCTTCTCGTCGGCCATCTGGGATATCTGTTGGACATTTGCCGCCGCGGTTCTCAGCTCAGATGTCTTCTCTGCAAGGCGGGCCGCCAACTCTTGGCACTCTCCCTCTTTGTCGCGGAGCTTGTTCGCCAACGACTCCTCTTGCTCCTTGATCAAGTTATTGACCGATGATAGCTGTTCCCTTATCGTTTTCTCAAGTCCGCCCGACATGGCGACTATGGAAGACTGGCTCGCGAGGACGCTTCGGACATCTGCAAGCAACCTGAATCTGGTTAGTCGTGGGATTGTATTAGCAGCAGCGTGACACTCACTGTGAGCTCGTCGAATCGAGCTGAGATGCGAGGCCGTCTATCGTCTCCTTGAGGTCCAAATACTCGCACGAGCCCAGTGTCGTCGCTTGCACCTGCTCCAATACTTCATCTAGCCTAGAGCCTCGGATTAGTGGCTGCTTCCTAACAAAAGGATATTTATTCGCTAGGGACGGAGCTCACTTTGTTGACATCGCTCGGTGTGTGTCATCGTTCGTGGGAAGCATTGAGTTGGTCTGCTGAAGCTGCTGAAGGATTTCGTCCGACTTGGACTCCAAACTTTCAAGGTGGTCGCGGGCTGGGCCCTGACGCTCAAGCTGACCCACGAGGTCCTCGACCTTGGCCTTGTCGGCATGAAGTTCATTCTGCGCATCCGAGAGTTGCTTCTTCAAATCGGCATTTTCCTTCTCGGCTGAAAAGGGTTAGGTGTTAGGCGGTCTGCATAGATCGTGAGACGAGGAGCTTACCAGTGTTTCGGAGAATTTGGCAGTCCTTGAGCTCTCCCTCTAACAAGGCCCTCATCTCTCGCCTCGCCTCTGCCGCTTTCTGTGCCCCTTCCGCCACCATCGCCGTCGCTGCACGATGATCTGCCTCCGCTTGCTCTTGGGTCTTTCGGACATCGTCGATGGCAGCATCGCAAAAGTTTTTGGAGCGTAGGTAAAGGTCCTGCTGCTCAGTGATTGCCTCATTCAACTTCTCGCGATACGAACGCATCTTTGACTGCATCTCCTCCCGCCTGGCCTCGTTCTTCTCAAGCTGCTTCTTCGCTACCTCGTTCTCTTCGGTGAGCTTCCGTTTCAAAGCCGTCAGCTCAGAGACTTGACCCTCGAGTCCAGCTATGGCTTCGGATTGGCGAGTGCACTTGACGGTGTGCTCCTTGATACTCTTTGCCTTCTCCTCCAGCTTCTTCTCGAGATCCAACATTCTGGTGGCAGCATTCTCGCTGCGACGGGCATGGTTCTGCAAGTAATGGTTCCAAGCGGAGCCAAAGTGCTCCAAGTCGGCCATCTCGTCTCCGTGGAATGGGAAGGATACTCGGCCCGGATTGACTCGCCTCTTGGAGATATTCGATTCCCGCGAATTCGGCCTCAACGGGGCTGCTGACCGCGGGTCAGCGATGGGATCTGGAACTAGGGGCCTATTCGCTGGTTCCGTGATCCTGCGGCTGGGATGACGGCAAAAAGAAGCGGAGACCCCTTCATGGAATGGTCCAGGTCGCCAAGTGGGACCGGTGAGCTGTGATCAGGCTTGTTGGCCTGGTCTGGGCCTCTTGCCGACCCCAAGAACAATGAAGCCGGATTCTGGTGAGATGGCTCGGTCCTCTGGGGAAGCTTGGGCTGAGCAGACGTTACTTGATGGGACATCAAGCCGGGCCGCCGTCCATGTCTGGGAGACCGATGGGTTGAGGCAATGGACGGCTGGCTTTTCCCGGAGCCCGGCGAGAACTGCTTTTCCTGCTGCGGTCGAGACCCATCCTGGTATCCAAATCGTTGGAAGGATGGAGTCACAATCCTGGGTTTGTCACCGCCCGTGGACACGCGAAGCTCGTCTGCCGCGACCTTGGCGCGCCCCTGGGTGAAAAACTCGCTCGCTTGGTAAGGCGGCTGGCGCTGTAGACCTGTGCCCGTGGGCACTGTCAGGTCGCCATGAGAGCTCGACTGAGAAAACCTGTGTGCCGGCTTCACCTCGGTCGGCTCCCGCTTGCTAGAAGAGAAGGCCGGGTGGCCCTTGACGCTGACAGAGTGGGCCGAAACGGGAGATATAGAGGATTGGGCAAAGACCGGCCGGCGCTGTGGTGCCATACTAATACCGGCGCCGGGGGAGAGGTCTTTGTTGAAGGCCATCTTGATGGACCCTGCCGCCCAGGCTAGTGCTAGTCGCCAGAGCGGACAGCTGGGCAGGAGAAGATAGCAGGTTATCTGGGAAGCGCTCAAAGGTATTGGAATGCTAGTTGTTACAACGTCGAGGCGTCTTGCGCCGGGCTTCTCGGGAAAAAGAGGTGGCGGTCACAAGAGCATCATCGGTGGTGAAGACGTCTCGTGATGACAGCGTGCATGAGAAGGAGAATTACACAGCAGAGCTAGGTTGGTGGCAACATGAGATACATGAACGGCCATTACGCGGAGGGAAGGCATCAATATGTGAATGGGAAGCCTCCATCGTTGTGATCTGATGGCTGCAGCTGTTCTGGTTCCTCTATCGTGCCTTCTCCTTGGAGTTGATCATCTGGTTCCTCGGGCGGCGAAGTGTAAGGCAGGAGCGTGAGGTTTTTGGCAGTCACGATGCAGAGGCCGAATAACGTGGAAGCGTCCATCTGTGCGAGTACGTAAGTACATCGTCGCTACCCTGGGTTCTTGCAGAACGTTTTGGCAGCGTGGGGGAAAGCAGAAGGCGCTACCAGCAGCTACTTGCAAAACATAGACATGCCAGCAATAAGCCGGGAGGAAAGTACACCCGACTGGTCGTGTCGCAGGTTTTGCTAGGGAAGCAGCCACTGAGAAGGACTCCATGGGCTTTCGCAACCTCAAACTGGAAAAAAATGGACTCGTTACTGGACGGATAGTTCCACCCAGGTGAGCGAGCGAGTGTGTTGACGAGGCCCAACTTGAGGCTAGATATGGGCCAACAAGGGCACATCCTCCGAGGTGCCAGCATCAAATCAAGGATGGATCGGCGTACCCAAAGCCTTTCGAGCACCAGTAAGCGCTTTCTGCGTTCCCGGTTTCGGGGTCACTGACGATGGGCCAATCGCCTCCATCTCCCTCCGGCAGGCGCCAGCTCTGACGTGCCGGGTTTGCAATCTTCTCGAAAGGCCGATAATAACAAGACCTCTATATTGTATCGGACAGGATTTGAGACTTTACCACCTTCGGCCGTCCCAGCGACCGGGAAGGCAGACTCACAGCGTTTCCAACCGACGGAGGGCTTGGCCGCTCGGCGGTTGAAGGGTGTCTGCCGGCGAACAATTTTGGTTCCCTCGAGATTCGCCGAGCCCCGCACGAGCAGCTCTTCATCACACTCTCCCAGTCCAAGCTCAATCACCGAAGATCTTCTCCAGGACAGTCCTAGGAGTCTTTTCCCATCACCGTAAGATGGATGGTGAGCCGTCACACGGTCCCTCCATGCGTGCTCTTGAGCATGGGCCGCCCTTCCCATTCAGCAGCCCCTTCGCCTGCCGGTGCTGGGCAGCAGTCACACGAAAGCGGAGAATAAAGCACTTTGTTCCCCTGACGCGGCGCCCAGAACAGCAAGTATCGTCATCCTTGCGCCAAGCCTGGAGACGAGCGACCATCATTGGCTGAGCTAGATGGGAACCCCTGTCGCATCTGGACAGCATGCTGTGGTCCAGCGCTTCGACGGCCAATCAGCGCCCATACCTGCGATTCAAGCCGCTTCCCAAGATAGCCCTCGTCACAGGCCGTCACCTCCCCGCCGCGAGCCTATCACTGCGAGCTCCGTCTGCAGGCTTCCTGCGCGCCGGCGTGAAGAAAGGGGGGTCTGGACTGGTCCATCTCTACGGCTCGCAATGGGGCTCGCTTGGCCAAGTGCCGCCCGTATGTGCAAACCAGCATAAAATGGCACCCCCCCTCGCCCGTCACATTCGGGAGAGGGGGTGGTGGCCTCGGACTGGCACACCTTTGTCCGCATCTGCTTGGCCCTGAGGCCCTTAATCTATATACCGAAGCGCTTTCTGGTTCTTTCTTTGCATTCCTACCCTCCTTCACATTTTATCCTTGCGTTTTTGGAGCAGCGACTTCTTTCGAGCCGGCTACCTCGATACAATCCAACTCGCGCCCACTTACACGAAATCCCCCCTCGGTTCGTACGCCAGCGTCGCAGGACGACAGACAGATACGCCTTTTTTTTCGTGAGAGGAGCAGACGACTCGACGACACCATGTCCGAGTCGGACGACATCTACACCGGCGACGATGTCGGCATTTCCTACCCGAAAGATGGTAGCGACGAGGGCACCGAAGCCGGCGCCTCGGGCCACGACAGCGGCGGCGGCATCTCCCAGGGAGCCATGATCGCCATCATTGTCGTCGTCGTAACCGTTAGCGTAATAGGAAGTGCGTCAAGCCAGCTCTTGTTTCCTCTTTCGTTTATCCCCGACTAACGTGGGCCAAACAGTCGTCTCGGCTGTCCTATTCTTTGTCGCAAAGAAGCGAGAATGGAAGGTCCGCGAGAATATCCGCAAGTCCGCCCGCAAGGTCGTCACGGCCCTCACACCCCGCCGCACCGAGTTCCCGCGCGAATTGAAGGACGGAGGTCCCCGGTCGAAGGGCCGCTCGAGGCTCGACGACGTGCCCCCCACGCCCAAGCTCAAGCCTGAAGACCTGGAGAAGGGGCTTGGTGCCAAGGGCAAATGGGAGGAGAGGAGGATGAAGTTCGGCGGCAAGAAGATGAGGTTTGGGGACAATCCGAGATCGGGGTATCGGTAGAGGATGGGGGACGGCAAGCGAGACTGCTGGTAAGGGATAGAATGGGCGGTTTTGGCTATGGTTCCCGGAGGGACTTGAGCGTATGAGTCTGGCTTCCCCGATGTTGCGACCGCCCCGCGCTTTTCGCATCGTCTCTATCGGCACGCCGAGGAGAGGGACTTCATCAAGGGGTCGCTGGGTCTCCAAGCTCCCGATCCCTCGCTTCCTACGTGCGCGCCGGCATGTCATCAAGCTGGCGATGTAAGGATGGGGAACAATGGGTTTCTTGCGGCAGGGAGCGAGATGAGTTCATGGGACGGGTTTTCTCGGCGTTTCGGTATAATTTAGTGATGCCAGATAGTTAGATGGTGGCAACGGGCATATGCTTTTGTTTCTCATTTCGAAGATGTCATTTCTCATACCCCAAGTTTGAACAAGACGGAGACACTACGATGCAACGGAATGGGAGGATAGCGGGTATCATGTTGTACAACTATTTCAAATTTCTTGCTTGATATCCTTTGACACAAATCATAACCCCCTTACATGCTCCTAAACGTATTCCCGCTGGCACTCCTCCTCGCGTCTCCCCGTTTGCTCCTAGTCGGAAGCTCTTGCTCCTGCCCCTGACCCTGATCTTGCTTCTTCCTCCTCGACGCCGGCACGAAGCTCATTGACTGCTCGCCCACCACGTTCTTCGTCTGCACCTTGCCTATCTTGCCCGAGTCGCGCACCCGCGAGCCCAGCGCCGTGTCGCGGCCCGAGGTGCCGTCCCGCTGCGAGGATACCTTCATAGTGACGCCGCCGTCCTTCGCCCTCAGCCTGCCACTATCCCCAGCCCGGGGATTCGCGTACCTCGCTCGGCGCTCTCCATCTCCAGCGGGCGCCTCCGCCTCGCTCGCAGCCATGGCAGCCTCTCTCGCCGCCGCGGCCTCGCTCGGGTTAATCAGCCTATACTCGTGACTCGTCTCGTCAACCTTGAACTCGTCGTCCTCGAACATCTTCCCGAAGCGGTCCTCGCCCAGCAGGCCGGCGGCCGTGTCCACCTCCTCCCTGTTCTCCTGCTTCTTGAGCAGCTTGTCCACCATCCTCTGGTTGACCTTGACCTTCTTCTTGCCGCGGATCCTCGACTCGCGCTCCTTCTCGATCTTGTCCTTGACCCGCTTCGCGCGCTCCTCCTCCCACACGAAGGGGTTCGCGATCAGGCGCGCCTGGTCGTAGAGCTTGGAGGCCACGAAGTAACCGTGCATGTACGGCCGCAGGAGGTTGGACTTGCCGACCAGGTGGGCGAGGCTGAGCTCCCGCAGCTCGGGGAGGGTGAGGAACTTGTAGTTCTCGTAGGTCTCGGGCTTGGATTCCTCGGCCAGCTCCTCGACGATGTTGTCGAGGAACGTGCACCACTTGGGCGCGGGGCCGAGCTGCGGGATGAAGAAGGCGTGCTGGGACTGGCCCTCGTTGGCTGTTAGTAGGAGGCCGCTGTCCTTGCACCAGGCCACGTCGTTGAGGTCCACGCTGGGCTCGGCCGACGTCCAGGGCTCGCCGTTCGCCTCGTCCCATATCTTGATGATCTTCTTGTCCGCCGACAGCACCTTCTTCTCGTTCGACGCCGTCGTCATGTGGATGAGCTTGTGCACGGGGAACCCGTATCCCTGGTCCTTCCTCAGCAGGGGGATGGGCCGCCTGAGATCGAAGAGCTGTATTATGCCGTTGGAAGAGCCCGTGGCGATGGATATGCCCGACGGGTTGAATTCCAGCGCCGTCACCTCACCATCCTGCCCCGCAAGCCTCGCAACCCGCGCCTTGGACCGCGGGTCCCAGAACTCGACCGTCCCTGTCGACGTGCCGAAGGCCAGAAGGTTGTGGGTGTTCTCGGCGGCGGCGGCAACGTTCACGCTCCCCGCTCCTATTCCGCCTTGGAGCCCCTGGCCGGCCTCGGGCTCGCCAATGTCGACGTGGTAACTCCGCATGAAGCGCCCCTGCTCGAGGTTCATGCGGAATACCTCGCCGTTCCCGTCGGCGTCGTATCCCACGGCGGGTATTAGCGCCTCGGTGGAGTGGCGGTCGTATATTATGTCGCGGCCGTACCGGGGCACGCGGGTCTCGTAGTGGCAGCCCATGGGGGTGTGGAACTCGATCTTGCGATCGCCCTGGAGGTGTATTGACTTGGAGTAGTCGGACGACAGGATCTGGAAGGAGGTGTTCAAGGAGGTGGTATGGCGTGCGTAGGAGAGCGAGAGCTCACGGACGTTGTGGATGTGCATCTGAGGTTTGTATCTGCGGCGCAGTCAGTAGGTGCGGAGTGCGGGCGGCAGCAGCCGTGGGCGGGACCGAGGGACGACGTACGTTCCGGTCGACATGACCCAGTTGCCATCGTCCGAGACCCTCACGCGCACTGAAGCGCTCTCAAAGTGGAAGTCCTGCAGCAGCTCGACGCGGTTCTGGTACTCGATGTCGTCCTTCAGGCTGCGCTTCCGCCGGCGCGCGAGCCAGTCCGGGAGATTCTTGCCGGCGCCTCCCGAGACCGTGTACACAGACACGGCGTCCGGGTTGGAGAGCTTCATCTTGGCGGTGCTGGCGCTTCAGACGGAATGGTTGTCGAGAGGTTCGTGCTGGTTGTGGGTGGCAGCGACGGCGATGGAAGGCGGTCAGACTGGCGGCCGAGAAAAAAAAAGTCTGCGATCTGCGGAGCGATAAGATAACGCGGGCACACTAAGGCGAGTGGATGTACATAGTGGGGTCAGGCCATTGCCCGACTGGACAGGCAGACCGACCCCTCATTGCATGTACTGTGTACAGTAATAGTACCCGACTTCCATGCAGTGGTTCCCCGCCAAACCGCCGAGCACACGCTTACGAGGATGGGCATAACGTACGGCCGACAGCTCATTTCCCCGTCCTCAACATCTTTCAAAGTTTCCAAACAGTGACCCGAGATCTCACAGGCTGTCTTGTTACTTTACTCCTTTATTTAGAGTCCAGCTCTGCCCCTCGCGCCTCCCTCCCCGCAGAACCTAGACTTCGCCGCTGAGAAGCCCCGCCGCGCAATGTCGCAAGAAACCTCGACCTTTACCGGTAATTCGCGACTCACCCAGCAGCAACAGCAGCAGCAGCAGTAGCCGAGCGATCTGGCCGTACTTGCCGCATGTGTGGTCTAACATCTCTCTTCTACAGAACCCGTCCACATCGCCGTGATAGGCGGGACCGGCCTCAGCCACATCCCCGGCTTTGAGCCCGTGGCCACGGTCAACCCGGCCACGCCGTGGGGCTTCGCCTCGTCTCCCATCCTCATCGCCCGCCACAATGGCGTGCCCGTGGCCTTCCTCGCTCGCCACGGCATCCACCACCAGATAGCCCCGCATGAGGTGCCTTCGCGCGCCAACATCGCCGCCCTGCGGTCCATCGGCGTCCGCAGCATCATCGCCTTCTCCGCTGTCGGCTCCCTCCGCGAGGAGATCAAGCCCATGGACTTTGTCATCCCCGACCAGGTTATCGACCGCACCAAGGGCGTCCGTCCGTTCACCTTCTTCGAGAAGGGGCTTGTGGGGCACGTCGGGTTCGCAGACCCCTTCGACCGGAAGCTTGCCGACGTGGTGAAGCTCTGCGCCTCCAGCATGGAGGGAGACGGGGTCGCCCTCCACGACAAGGGGACCGTTGTCGTCATGGGTAATTGGCCCCTCCACGGCATCTGAACAGGATCAGAGCTAACGAAAGCGTCAAGAGGGCCCCCAATTCTCCACCAGGGCGGAATCGCACATGTACCGCAGCTGGGGAGGCTCCGTCATCAACATGTCGGCCCTTCCCGAGGCCAAGCTCGCTCGGGAGGCCGAGATCGCGTACCAGATGATCTGCATGGCGACGGACTACGACTGCTGGCGCGAGGTCGAGGGCGAGGATGTCGGTGTCGAGATGGTCATGAAGGCCATGGACCACAACGGCAAGAACGCCAAGCGCATCGTCGGAGCCGTGCTGGACCACCTGACCAAGCAGGACAACACCGAGACCGTCCTAGCGAAGCATCTCGAGGGATCTTCAGTGGGCGCGGTCAGGTTCATAACGAAGCCGGAGGGGAGGAACCCCGACGCGGTGAGGAACGTCGAGTTCCTGTTCCCTGGTTTTCTGAACTGAGAGGATGAAGGGCTTCGGGGGAATCGCGTTGCTGGCCTTGACGTCCGCGCGACAGCTTCTCTGGGATTCAACAGCGCATGGCGCCGGGGGAACGTATCAAATCCATAGAATAGAGTGCAAGAAAGCGTTTAGGAATTTGTCCTAGATTTTAGACATCCGAAAGCAAGGGAGCAGAGATACAGGATTTCATTTTGGTCGGCTGTCTCCATCCATGATAGAACTCTCATCGCATTTCCTTGCACGGCGTAGATAGTTGGGCCAAGAGAATACAACACCGCGAGAGGAGGTCAGTAGTAGCCTCTGAGGAAGCGAGCAGGCCTGTGTTGTTGAGAGTTCTGGAAGCCGATGGTGCAAAGGTGAACCTGGGATTCTGGACCCGCGAGTTGTCAAGGGGCGGGAGTGCTAGCGAAGCCAGCACGACTACTCGGTGCTATGACAATCCTGGGCTGACCGTGCACCGAGCTCGTGGAAGCAAGCGGTGCATGTGGAGAGCATGCCGAGTTTGGAGATTGAGGCATGTTCGCAGTGGGTGTCGACCCGCTAAGTTTCGGCCCCACATGTGTCACGCAGCACTCAAAACAGGACCCCTGCGCCCTGGGCCGATCGCTGGGGAGGCCCGTTGGCCAGTGCTCGGTATTACCACCATACATCCGTATTACCTCAGCCGCGAAGAGCGACCAACGGTCCCGATCCATTTGCGACGAAGTGACATCCAACCGCAGCTCGACCATGGCCACTCTTCTATCTCCGGCCCCCCTCGCGAACCCCTGCTATCTGAGCCTTTCCACCTAGTCGGCCGGGATATCCCATATCGCCCGCGCCCCGGAAACACCAGCCGTTCTCGCTGTCTCTACAGCCGCGTGCCATCCCGACCTCGCCCTAGCATATCTCGGCCAAACGCGCGCGCTCCGGTCCTGCTGAGTCTCTCGACAGCGCCCGGCCGATCTCGCTTCTGCGATGGAGAGCTGGCTCGGCGAGTCTCTGGCTACCGCAACCCCATCCCACCAGCACCTTCGCGACAGCATCCCGATGACGTCTGCCGGAAGACCTTGACAACGCATCGCATCCAGACACTCGTGGGCTCGACGCCCGCGGCCTCCGTCCGCCACCCATCGATTGGGGCAGGGCCGTCAGCGATATGGAGGTCGGAGACTATACAACTAATACTCTCGTAATTGTGTGTGCTATGGCCCCTCTATGGCCGCCACGAGCGCCCCTCCCCCCGTCATTGCTTCTCGCGACTAACAGTGGCAACAGCATAATATCACGTCCGTCGAGTACCGAACCTACGAGCTCTCCGCCACAAGCGACTACCAGCTGCAACCCAACCCAACCGTAATACAGGATGCCGAGGCTCTGTTGAGGGCTCGGGGCTGCATCGCGCACTTTGACACGTCGCACCGGGTAATATGGCATTTTGGGATACCGGGGAAGGATGTCGGCACCTCCGGCGCGGGGGGTCCCTCCCTCCCCGACGGCCTCGATATCCCAGGAGTTACGCTATCACTGTCGGATAGCGGGTCCTTCGAGCCCATGAGCCTGTCGAGGTCGCCGGTGGCGAACCCCCAGGGGAGCAACACGCCAACGAGCGCGGCGCCTGGTTCTGCGTCGGAGACGGGCCAGCATCAAAAGCCGGGACCGGTCTTCAGCCCAGCCTCGGCCTCGTCGCCGATGTGGGGAGTGACAGGCCCAGATACAAAGGCGACGTCCATGGACTTGACCGCTGTCTCCGAAGCCCTGACGATTGACGATGCATATGAGAACTTTGTGTTGGCGTTGCTGGGAACCCTCCTTGCCGACGTCGTCAAACGGACTGGCGCCATCCCTTTGGATAATCGCACCGTTCTTCTTCCCAATCATGGCCACGCGCCGGCAGATGCCCTAGACGGGCTTGCCTCGACTTCTGCAGCAGCCGCCTTTCGTGTCGACCTAACGCCCACCGGCTCGCTCGCCATCGGTCTCGCCTTGTTCTCCGCGAACGGTTTCTTGCCCCTGGACAAGCCGCAGCTCATCCTCCCAACGCCACCACTCACCGATACCCGGACCCTTGTCGCGCCATTTGGGGTACGCGCGTTCTACCAGGGCGCTCCTGATGTCACCTTCCCCCATCTGGAGAGCGGGGCTGCGCAGACGCCTGATACGCAAGTCAGCCGGCTCCGGGAGTCTAGATCCTCTCCCTGGCGGCAGGTGTGCACCAGGCTACTCGAGAGGAAAGGGTTGCCGGCACAGGTCCTCGATTCAACCCCTTGGATCACCATCAAAATCCCTCGCCAAAAGTACTTGGACCAACGGCAAGAAGGGAAGCCGCCCATTGCCATCAACACGACTATAGCTATCTCATGGCCGGCTTGTCTCTGCTTCCGGAAACAGCATGCGGTCTTGCCGCCTGCGAGCCGGGTTGGTGGGAATACTTTGGTCGGTCACACTGAGACCTATGATCCCCTGGCGAGTGCAAAGGCGTGGTTCGAGGACACGCCGGACAGAAACCAGGCACAAACTAAGCGGAAGAGGGAGCGGGAAACGGCGACGACGAAAGATTTGACGTCAGACCCCGAGCCCCGCGCCCGACAGCAGGCCAGCGCAAATTCGCCCCTGGCTCTGCAGCGCGCTGGGAACGTAGCAGCTGCCGCGGCTGGCGTGATGTACCCTACACCACCGGACGGTGTTCCGAACCCAGCCGTTCCCACTCCGAGCTTGGACGGCGCTGTGTCTAGTCCGCAGCAGATGCCGCCAACGGTGTCCGTCGTGGATGCGGACGTCACCATGTCGAATGCCGCACCCCTGACCGAGGATTTGACTGACCGTGAGCGGAACGAGGTGTCGTATCTAGGGGATTCCGACAATCTCTTCGACGACCTGGGTGGGGACATGTTCAACGACGCCGAGCTTACTGACGCCGATTTCAACTTTTTTGACGAGCCGGCCGTGGGCAGTGAGGTCCGGATGGAGGATATTGCCCCAGAAGCGCAGCCGGAAGCCCCACAGACCGCCGCCCCCGACTTGAGCCAGCAGCCAGAGCTCCCTCCGCCGCCGCCGCCGCCACCTGCGCCATCAACAACCTGGGCACCACCAGAAACCTCTGGTAACGCGACCTCCGGGGAACCAACCATTAAGCGGGAGTCCCCGGTCTTTGCTAAACCGGAGTTGCGGCATGCGAGAAGCACCATGAAGGGTGATGCGAAGCCGAGCTCTGAAGGTGGAACCGGGTCCAGTGGCGGAAAGGCGAAGCGAGAGCACAGCCCGTTTGACCCCGACACGGTCTTCAAGCGCGTCCGCACCGCCCTCTACAACCCTCCTCGCTCTTCTCGGCCTTTACCTGCGAGGAGAAAGAGTGCCTACGATACTGTTGAATTTGACCGGGTGCTGTACCCTGTTAATAGCAAGTACGTCAATGGTGGTAAATTCGCTTTCAACTGGGAGCCCACGAAAGATGCCCATAATTCGCACAAGTCTCCGCCGACTACCGACTACCTGAAGCACCATGGGAAGCCACACAGGGGTTCCAATGGCCTTCCGGAGAATCACAGCACGTTGATTGCGCGGATCACGAGCGGGCTTGAGTCGAGTTCGATACAGACGAGCCCGACGAAGCTCGACACCATGACGGCGGACGTGGAAGACTCGAGCCCGGTGTCTGATCAAGACGACTCGAGCGTGTCTAGCGAAGACGCCTTCTCACCTGTCAAGTGCGCCGGACCCAGGCGGGTGAACTATGATGACGACGTCATGTCTCAGGCAACATCACTTAGGGATGTGGAGTTGGCTGAGGAGTCGGATCCGAGCTTTGCCCTTGAACTACCACGGCTCGGGAAAGCCGGCGCAGCAGATATCCCAGTCCACAAGTTCTTTGCGGACCCAGAGCCGCTCGCCCTGCAGCTGGCGCTACCGGATGAAGATATGATAGCTGTCGCCCAGGTCCTCACCGAGCAGGTTGCGCTCGGCTCACTGGACTTACCGGGCGACGACTACATGCAGAAACCGTCCTCTACGGCTCGAGACAGGAGGCGACGGCTCGCTGCAGCGGCGCGGCAGACGATAAAGACCCTACAAGAGTCCCTGTCAGGGTACCTGAACGGGGCAGCGGAGTGCCAGCTCAAATCTTTTGCCGAAATCCAGGACGGGACCGCGCCGTCAGGGCCGCCTCCGAGGGGCGCTCTTCAACCGAGACCGGTTCCAGGACGCGATCCCGAGATGAAGCCCCCGACCTTGTATCAGATACCATCACCCCATTTGGAAGTGAAACGAGCCGAGTCAAGGCTCTCGGTCCTGCCCTCGGCCATATCCTTCTGGGAAAGCTTGGGTCTAGGGCCCTCGTTGGGACCGAAGGACGTTCAAGCGGCGTGCGTCTTTCCGGGATGGGACGGGATGGCGGACAACGTCAGCCTCTTCCTCGATCGTGTGAAGAGCGTGTACCAGTCAATGAAACTGGGGTCTTACGAGCGGCTACCCTCGGTGGGGGACATCACTGACGGGGTCGTCCGCTACGACGTGGATAAGATCTCCGTCACGCCAGGACACGTCTTCCCGCGCATAAGCTCGGCGCTTGCGGAGCGGATCGAGCTCCTGTGCCAGGCCCTCAGGACGTCCGCCGACCCGGAGAAGAACTTTGTGGTGTACTTCATCTACTCACCCTCCAACCCGAGCTCCATCGTCGAGGCGTGCACGTCCTTCCACCAACTCTCCGAGTCATTCAGCGGCCCGATGTCGGGGAAGAGTGCCCCCGTCCCCGAGCTCGTGCTCCAGCTCGTCCCGCTAGACTTCGTCTCCGCGCCGTCGTGCCCGGTCATCCAGCCTCCGACAGAGCTAGCCAAGCTCTGCCTGGAGACTTACGACCGGTGCGCCGTCCCCGGCGGGCCCATGCCCGCCCCGTCTATCGCGCTGGAGCAGGTGGCGCCGCGCTACATCGACTTTAGCCTCACCTCCACGCCCTCTCCCTCGGTCATCCACGAGAACTCGTGCATCCACGTTGCCTACGCCCGCAGCGTCGACGGCCGCTGGGTCACCGCCGCGTGGTCCGACTCGCGCGGCCGCCAGCAGATGATGGCCTCGTATTGCCTCGGCCGGAAGGGCCGCCCGCTCGCGACGCCCTTTAACGACGTGGCGCACGAGATCTGGGAGACGACACACGACCTCATCTCGGTGTGGAAGGTGCACTGGCGGGTGGTGATCACCAAGTGCGGCGCCATGGAGACGGACGAGATGGAGTTCTGGACGGGGCTGGCGCAGACGGAGGCCAAGGCGAAGGTCAGCCTCGTGCTCCTGGGCGTCGACACCGCGCCCTCGATGCAGCTCATCCCGCCCGCCGCGCGGATGAACCCCGCCGTCTCGGCAACCTTCTACAGCACTCCGGCCTCGACCCCGCAGCCCTCCATCCTCTCCCCCGAGCAGAGCGGCAACCCGCCGACCCCCAACGCGCCCACGCCCGGGCCCGGCGACCCGCCCCACCCGGACGCCCCTTCGGACGGAATCCTGGTCGACACGCTGGACCAGACCTGGGGCTGCGTCCTCTCCCACAAGCTCCCCGCGTCCACCGCGCCGGCGCCCCTCACGCGCTCCCTCTTCAGCGGGTACCTCCTCAAGAGGGGCGGCACGCGCCCCGACGACCCGCCCGTGGTGATGGAGGTCAACGTGCTCCACAGCGACGGCAACCCGCGCCAGCACGAGGGCCTGCTGCGCGAGATGCTGGGCCACTTCCGCGCGCTGGGGACGCTCTCGCGGGCGAGGGGCGTCAGCGGGCCGGCGGACGTCCGGCCGTGGCACGTTGCGGCCGCGGAGAAGGCTGTCAGGGCGCTGTACCTGCTGATGTGAGCTGGACGGCTGTGTATATCGCTGGGGGCAGAGGGCGGGAGGAGGTGGTGGCTCTCGGTGGCCAATTGTGGCTACCATGGTGCATTTCTTTCTCTTCATTTTTGGTTTATTTTGTCAGGACATGAGCATGAAGGGAGGGCTCTCTCTCCTTTTCTGAAAGGAATCGGTGTACGGAGTGGAGTTGTTGGCATAGCATCGCATTGTATCCGCATCATACACGCTTTAGCTCTCGTTTAATCAAGCGTCATGCATTTGAATCCCGCGCATGGCTACTCTTGCGTCCTAAGCTGGTGCGCATTGTCGGGAAACCCGGGTCGCTAACATAGAGCTGTAAGACTATGGCCGGGCCAAAAGGGGGCACCCGACACCTCGGGGCTCTGGTCAATCTGCAAATAAGAGCTCTGTTTCACGAGAGCACGTCCCAAGCCCCATCCCGAGTTACGAGGTTTGATATTGATATGCATTACAAGACAGACGAATGCTACATGTATACAAAACGACAGCCCTTTATCACTCCCTTCATTCTATGGTATCTTTCACCCCTGAGATCCAGAAACTGGAAACCCCCCTGAAATGCAGCCCACCAGTATGCTTTCCCTCCCCAATCCCCTCCGCTTCCGCAGCCTGGAATGCATTACCCAATTACAACTCTCGCTCCCTCCTTCCCCAGCACGCCCTTCTCCTTAGGCTTCGGGCTGTGCGACCTCCCCTTCTTGCCCCGCAGGAAGCCGAACATACCCCCGCTGCTCTCCTGCTTCGACCCGTCCACGCAGTTCGCGTCCGTCGGTAGCGTGGCGTCCTGCCTCGCGAGCTCCGACCAACTCCCCTTGCCGTCCAGCGTCACCTGCACGCCTCCGCCCGGGCTCGTGATCCGTTTCCCGGCCGCTAGCGGTGGCGGGACGGGCGGCGGGTTGCGGCCGACATTCGGGGGGTAGGGCGCCTCTTCTCCGAAGGGGATACGGTTGTCGCTCACCCTGGATATCGACCCGGAGCCAGAGCGCTCGCCGTTTGCCCTGGCCATCGGCGCGGACGCGGCCTCGTCGGTTGTTAATGCCATGGGCTGGCCCTGTGTTGGTGGCGGCGGCGGCGCGCTGGGACCAGCGCCGTTTTCGTTTGCAGGATCCATCCTGTGGGACGTCAGCGACACACTCCACCATGTTCGGGGACCGACTGCCAACAGGGAGGGGGGGGGTATACATACATCATAGGACCGTACTTCTGTATTGCCGCAACCGTGTAGTCAAACGGCTTGAAGTCTGTCTCAATCATCCGGTAAAGCTCTTCTTGGCGGATCTCCTTGTCCGTGGCGTCGTCCTTTAACCGCTCGCGAGGCTTCTGCCGCCTTGCCCTCGCCTCTAGCGGCGCCTCCTCGAGTAACAACTCTTCCAGATCATACGTCGCGTCGAAGTTCGTCTTGTCGGAGGACGGCACGAAGACGGGCTCTAACCTCTTCTCCTCTAGCGCCTCGAAGTCGATGGGACGGAAGAACTCGTGGTGCGTGAAGCTCTCCCACGTGGACCCCATGCGCTTGTCGCGGTCATGTTCTAGCGCGGCGCCCATGGCGTACAGGCATTGTATCGACACGGGGGGTTGCGTCACGGGGAATTTGGGCTTTCCGCCGGTGATCTGGGCGCTGAGGGTCGATTCTGAGCCACCATCGTAAGGACGCTACACATGTGTCAACAACAGGGCCAATGCGGTGGAACCGCCAAACGCTTTGACTGCCTCATCCCAAGCCAGACCGTCACAGACTTAACTTACCTTGTTGTAAATGCACTCGAAGAACGTGACACCGAGAGACCACCAGTCAGCTCGCACATCATACCCTTGGCCACCGTAGACCTCGGGAGAAAGGTACGCCAACGTCCCCGATTTGCTCGTCATGGGCTTGCCGGGGATCACATCTGAAGCGACATTCTAATCCGTGGGGTTAGCAAAGTGAGCCGGCCGGGTGTCAGCAACGGCGGCCGGCGTTCGACTTACGAAATCTGTCAAGTGGACATGGCCGTCTGCGTCTAATAGAACATTGTCGGGCTTCACATCTCGGTGGATGATGTTTTGGCTGTGGATGTATCTTAGAGCGCAGCCCAACTCGGCGATCCAGAACCGAACGGCATCCTCCGTGAACGTCTTCCTCGCAATGTGGAAACGCAAGTCGCCGCCGCTCATGAGGTCGACCACAAGATACCTGCGGGGCCAGTTCGTCAGAGGGAGGTTCGATAGCAGTGAGGCGGCACGGGTTTGCGTACATGTACTCAATATCCTGGAAACTGTACCGCAAGTTGCAGATGAACGGGTGGTTGACTTGTTCCAGCATTCGACGCTCCCGTATGATATTGCGGACGCTCTCGGACCGGACCACTATAGTGAGGCATCATCAGCACGGCGTAACGTCTGGGGTGTAGGGCAGGGTGCCATACCATCATCTTTTCTTATATATTTCAGAGCAAACGACAAGTTGGTGTCTTTCCTCTCGACGATTCGGACCTTGCCAAAGGCACCGCGGCCAACGACCCTCAGTAGCCTGAAGTGGCTGAGACTGACTATAGGTCGAGCACGACTGTTTAGCTGGGTGGCCAAACGGATATCAAGGAGGGCTGGTTGGCATACTTTCGCCATCGGAATCGATGGGCTTTCCCTGGCTGTTACCCATGGGAAAGTGGAAGCTCGGCAAGCGGGTTGCGGGGCGAGGACGATGTCTAACGGTAGGGATGAGACAGGGCAAGCTCTATCATTCTTCGACACGGGGCGAAGGGCGGCGGCAGAGCAGGGCGTAGGGCGTAGGGCAAGACAATCGACGGCCTCGTGGGAATTGTGCGGCAGTTCGGACGGGGCGGGCTCGCGCGAGGAGGCCTGGTCGAGGTGGGAGCAGTCGAAGAGGTCGAGATGCGTCTCTAGGTCTCGTCTCGGCATCCGCACCGAGTTCCCCACTATGTAGCGAGCGGCCAAGAGGAGGCAGCGGTATAATATCGGCGAGAGGGACGATTCGATTCGCTGTTCGTGTGGAAGGAGACGGGGTCGGGCGGTCGTCGACGCTCTCTCGGATCGAAAACGGACTGTCGGGCTGGTTCGGGCGTATGTTGAGGGTTGAGGGTGAAAAGGGGACTCGTCGCAGTGTGGGCAAAGCAGGTTTACAAGTACCTCGTCGGGGACGATAGATTCCTGGGCGGTCCAAGAAGGCAGGAATCTGCGGTGGGCAGGTGTCAGGATGCGATGAACAAGGGTATTGAAGCGCCTCCTCCACCTTGTCCGTGCAGGGATCCGAGCAGGGGGTGGCCGTTGTGGTGGCTTTTGGTTCCGCGCTGCAAAGGGGCAAACGCTGAAGAGACGGTGTGCGTGGAATTGGGAACGGGAGCGAACGAGACGAGAGGCCGGACGGCTTGACTCCAAACGGGCGCCCAGGATTGCGGTTCTTGTCCGAGGCCGCGCTCCGCGAGCCAGGCCGGGTCGTCTGCGGTCGCTATTCCCCTTTTCAACCTAGCGGGTTTCTCTGCCTTGCACCTGGCCGCAGCGAGGCCAATGGGACCACGGGGAGGTGGAGACGATGCGGCCGATGGGGGGCGTCAATTTGGTAGACGTGAATGTGCCTCACAGCAGCAGCCGCCACAGGCCTGGCAGCACGAGGTATGGGTGCTTATGTGGGTGCCTTCAGCGTGGCCGCCGCTGGGTCGGGGTGGGGGGAGGGGCCAGCGGGCTGAAATGACAGGGGCACCACATGCGGCGCGGCGTGGGCTGGTGGGCTGGCGGTGCGAGGGTGCATCCATGTGGGGTGCGAGGTACTTCTCAAACACGCTACCAAGTACAGAGTACAGAGTACCTCGCACTTCCCTCGGCCTGTGACCTGAGGTTGTGCTGGATGTCTGTCCATGGTACTCTGTCGAGGCGAAATCCGGGCGTGACATGTGCGATGAACTTCCATTGTGCTTGTACGAGGTACGAGATAACGGGGCCAGTCCGTCCGGAGGGCTCCCTGCTCTCGATTCTCCCAGCCCGCCCAGCAACCTCCCTCAATGGGTCCATGGCCAGCCGAGACGGAGTGCGAGGTACGAGGTACGGCGTTTGCACGGAGCTGGAGGTGTTGATGGCGTGGTCAGGTGTCTCCAGTGCTGGACAGGCAACGAGACGGTTCCTCCTTCCGTGCCAGGTGCGGAGCATCGTTCAGAGAAGGAGCCGCGGACAGCCAGAAACGCAAGAACCAGGAAGGCGCGCCCGCGCGAGGGGCGGATTCGCCCACACGGGGATTTTGCCATGTGGGAAGTACAGTACATGTGCCACGTGCATACATGTCTCCCGGGAGCCTCTTGTCATCCATATCGCTCAACGCTCCTCACCTCGCAAGCCCACGCCGCCCGCCGATCGGCAATTGTGGCAAAGACATGTCCATAAATGGTGTCAGCGCCATGATTTAACACCATGAGCATGGCGTTCGCCCCAGGTGGTGTGGGCCCCGTGGCCAGGCTGCCTTTTTCCACCGGCGTCCCAAGGGCCCAACACCAGTGTCAATTGATGCCCATGATAGCCATCAGCAGCCCCAACGTCGAAGCCACGCGATGGGGCGGCCGGAAGGCTTGCCGTGCAGTCGCAGCACTATTCGGTAGCGCATGAGCAGACAGAGTCGTGATCGACGACGAATGCGGGGGCCCGGGCTTGTCGCCGGGGCTGCCGTGAGAACCCTTGCGCAGGTCTGTCGAGGACTCTGCCGCTGGTCTGCCGCGCTGGGTTGGGGGAGGTCCATCATACATCATACCGGCACGTCCGAGGCCAGCATCAGGTCCAGGGAGAGGCTGGCCTTGTCCGCAATAGCGATCGACGGTGGTGCTCTTGATGGGAGATTCTGATGTCCGAGCTCCAATATCGGGGGTATTGGGACGCTGGCAGTTATCGGAATGGCACCCCTAGCCGCGCTTCCCGAACCTCTAACCAGAGGTGGCAACAGATCGAAACATGAAGACAAGCTTCTCTCGCAGCACGGCAGCGTTCCGCCGAGTGCCGGCTCTGGCGCCCTGCGACGGGAGCCTGGATTAATCCTCGCGCAGTGTCACTGTCACCCCGCGACGTAAAACAATGCAACCACGAATCCCTGCTATGGGCCGGCCAGCGCCTTCTTTCGCCCCCCCCCCGCGATAGTATCCTGTGTGCCGGTCAAGCATCCTCCGCGCCATCTTGTTCGGCCCTGCTCCGTACTCGGTAGGGAAGAGCCCTGCTCGCTCTGGGAATTACTCGGTATCAAGATGGAGCAGAGCCCTCACGACCTTCGGCCCGGTGGAAAGGCTGGATGGATTGCCGCTCCACACGTTGGGAAGAGCACCGTCCAGCATGCCGAATGACGTCGGTCCTGGCGGTTTTCGCACGAGGGCCCACTGTCCCACCGTCCGGCCACGACGAAGACAGGTCCACCAATCCGAATTTTTCGCCCTGCCAGAATACAGTACTGTACATACCGAGGAAGACTGTTCTCAGTCTCCGCCGACAGGGTCTTCAGGGCTGAGGAGCCCATGTGGATATCACGGACAGACCGAGACAAACGAAATTACCGGCGCTGGGGTTCCGAAGGTGCGGAGAACAAAGGGCCCCCTTGTTCCCACTGCTTTTTGGGCCCGTCGATTTTCCGCCCCACCCCTGACGTCCAACGTGGCAAAGCCGATATTGTCTCTTGAGGCCCACGTGCCCGGGCCATGTGGGCCTTCCTTCGCACTCCCGCTGCAGCTCGACAATCTGGGAAAACGTGTGCGGATTGGTTGTGGCGCCCGGGCTGGTGGGCACTCCTTGCGGAAACCCCGGCTGCAGCCATTGGCAGCACAGCACCAAGGGGGGGGGGGGGGCTGCTGAAAAGGGGGGCTGGCGGGCTGGCGGGCTGGCGGGCTGCTGAAAAGAAGACCGGCTCTGCGCTGTCGGCTCTTGCACTCTGCACCTGCGCAGACGAGCCATTGAGCGTTGTTATCCACTCTTTCAGGCGCTGTCTGTGTGGCAGCCGGCGCAAATTCTCTCGACTCGCAGGAGCCTTCCCCTGGGCGAGCGACGATCTATGCCCGAACCGTCCATCCCGCCGTTTCAAGTGGACAATACTCGGTACAAGCAGGGCGGCCTTTCGTGGTATGCCATCGGCGTTTTGCTTCTTCTGGCACTCCAAGCAATCTCGCGCGCCAGGCTCTTGTTGGGCTAATTGTCCGACGGCGGAAAGTGCCGACAGGGTCCGTTTCGGTCGGGCAGCCCCATTGGACCAAGAGTGCTCCCCAAAGCAAGACACGGGAGGCCAGGGCCCAGACCGGACGGGAAAAGCAACCAATGGCACTGCCATCCCCACCCCGGCCGCGCTCCTGCTCCCCCCTTTGTTCGATTCTGGAAAAGCTTCTGGAATGTTTCCAGCCGCGCATTCCCCGCACCGAAACCAATGAGCTCTGAGCCACCCAATCATGATTGATGTGGCGCCCCGGCTTAAGGGTTGCAATGGCGGGTTCGGCACGAGCATCTTACTTGTACGAGGTAGGAGGTAGCACGCTTCATGAAACCTCGCTGGTAGTTGTACCACGTAATTGCAAGTACTTGGTCGCATGGGTGGGCTCCCTAATTCTGGACATACTTACAGGTTACGAGGGAAGTGCGGCTCCAGCCGACACCGAACTTCGTACTGCACCGGACATGGCAATAATTCCATGCGAACGACAGAACCCTGCCGCCAGCGGGGATCCACTTGCAAACCCACAACGGCCGTCAGCACTCCCTTCAGCCCCAACCCTGCATCAGGTGAACCGGCCATCTCGCTTGCTATTATCCGAAAGTGCCAAGCCCTCTGACGGGGTGTTATTCGGCTCCTTCCGTGAGCGAGATTCGGCTCCAGGTACTAATACCAACTCTGATACGAGGTAAATCCCCCAAGTGCAACGGTGTGTCGAGAGAACCGAACCGCCATCGAACTTTCGGCATTTCGTGGAGCGGGACGACAGCACATGCAGGGCTGACGTCATGCCTGCAGCCGAACGCCCTTGGTTTTGCGCTCGCGAGTTTCAGGGCGTGTAATAGACCCGGTTCCGTTCCGAGCGGAGGCGGGGAGGGAGCTTGGAGTATCTGGTGGGCTCCTTGGGGGGTTGCAATCCAATGCGGTCTGTTTCCTATATTACATTTCAGCCTCCACATAACGCAACCAACACCCAGCACACACCAAGAGCGGTTGGGACCTCAGAACCGCGGTCAAGCCCCCCCGAAAAGCCGGGCCGAGTGGAGGCTGCGGCCGCAAACCTAAGGTTCCGATGCATTGGTAACTTCACGGGACTGGAGTGGCGCTCGGATCCTATGCAAGGGTCATACGCGCCTCCAGCAAGGGACTCTCTCCGTCGGGCTAGCCTCACAAGAGCAACAAGAGCCTAGGAGGCGCGGGGGATGGTCTGAAGGCGCACACTCCCTGCCTCGGAAGTGCATTCCGAGTGAGGGTTCCAGCTAGACATGCTGCGCAGAGGGTTAGTCATGGACGGGCCAGGATCGGGAGAGCATGCGGCCAAGAGCAAGGAGAAGCGCAGAGCTGAGTCAAGGCAATCCGTCGATCAGGGTCCGGCTTTGCCCCATGAAACAAGCGCAGACCCTCGGGAGTGGAAGGCGGCAGTTCTCTCTGCGCGACTGTGGGGAAGCTGAAGAAGACCCCTCAGCGATGTGATGTTCATCCGGAAAGCGACCGTCTCTTTGACAAGGGCGACACTGTTCTCCAGCACGAAGCGGTCAGCGGCCGAGGTTCGCCTGGCCACGCTGGGGCGTTTTCCCCGCACTTTGGCTGTGTGAGAGCGATGTGGGGTTGTAGTGCATTTGCGGGGCAGTGTGAGTTGAGCACACTCTGGTCGGCAGTCCCCCACCAAGAGCCGATGCAGAGCGGCGCGCACTTCGGCTACTCCAGCTGCCACAGTTCAGGACGAATCGGCGTGGCAGTGTGAGCGTCGGCTCTCTAGCGGCTTTGCTCGAGAAGGGATAGAGGGCCGGGGTTGCTGAGCACAGGGCAGTCACGTGCGTCATAGGTGGTATTTCAGGGACTCGCACTCTCCCCACGGGGATCCGAGCTCCCCCGCAGTATTAACCCAAGAACAACCACGCCCAGGTCCTCAATCGAGTCGACTTCTGCAACATCAAGCTTCTGCTGCTGATGCGAGGTTACGCCATCTTGAAAACAAGCTTCGGACCAATCCCCCAACGCCGCCACCCGCCATGGCTCCTCTGACAAGGGTGCTGCCCACCGTGCGCAACCCCAGTCTCCTCCCCTCCCACGCGCGCAACCCGGGACGCCATGTCTAACCATATCTACGCAGGCCGCCGCGAGGGCCTCGAGCCTCCTCCGCACCATCCAGTTCTCCCACCCGCCCAGCTGCCCCTGCCACTCCAACCCGGGCCACCACCACAGGAACCCCGCCAGCAGCCTCCTCCAGCAGAGCGCCGATGCGAACAGGCGCTACGCCACGCCCGCCGACGGCCCGCTGTCCAAGGAGTATGCCTTTGAGCTGGCCGCCTCGTCCATCCGCTTCGGCCCGGGCGTGACCCAGGAGGTCGGGAAGGACCTGAAGAACCTCAAGGCGAAGAAGGTCTGCGTCGTGACCGACCCGACTGTCGGCAAGCTGTTCCCCATGCAGCAGACCATCGAGAGCCTGGAGAGGGAGCGCATCAACTACAAGGTGTACGACGGGGTCCGGATCGAGCCCAAGGATACCTCGTATGCATAGCCCGCCACGCTCCCCACTCACTCACGTCCTAGGGAGCGTCGACTAACCCCGGGGACGCAGCATTCACGACGCCATCCAGTGGGCCATCACCAACTGCCCCGACGCAGACGTCTTCCTCGCCGTCGGCGGCGGCTCCGTCATGGACACGGCAAAGCTCATGAACCTCTACCGCACGTACGAGGGCGCCCCCTTCCTCGACTTCGTCAACGCCCCCATCGGCAAGGGCCGCCCCGTCGATCGCGCCCTCAAGCCCCTCATCTGCGTGCCCACAACAGCGGGCACCGGCTCCGAGACCACCGGCACCGCCATCTTCGACCTCACCACCCACAATGCCAAGACGGGCGTCGCCCACCGCAACCTCAAGCCGACCCTGGGAATCTGCGACCCGCTGAACATGCGGACCATGCCCAGCGCCGTGAAGGCGAGCTCGGGGCTGGATGTCCTGTGCCACTCGTTGGAGTCGTACACGGCCATCCCCTACAACGAGAGGACGCCGAGGCCGGTGGACCCGATCCAGAGGCCGGCGTACCAGGGGGCGAACCCGATCAGCGATGTGTTTTCCATGCATGCGCTGAGGCAGACCGTCAAGTACCTCCCCAGGGCGGTCAAGGATCCCGAGGACCTGGAGGCCCAGAGTGAGATGCTGCTTGCTGCTACGCTTGCGGGAGTGGGCTTCGGCAACGCGGGTGTACATCTCTGCCACGGTACGCCTCCCCCCTCACATCCCCTGACACCTAGTCGCCTCCGGCCCCCTATCTGAGCGTGGCTGACACGGGACAAACAGGCATGTCCTACCCCATCTCCGGGCTCAACCACGCCCGCTACCGCCACAAGGGCTACGAGGTAAAGGATCCCCTGATCCCCCACGGCGTCTCCGTGGCCGTCACGGCCCCCACCGTCTTCCGCTTCACCGGCGCCTCCAACCCGGAGCGCCACCTCGCCGCGGCCGAAGCCTTCGGCGTCGACATCTCGCAGACGCCCAAGGAGTCGGCGGGCGAGGTCCTGTCGGAGGCGATCTCCAAGTTCCTGGACGAGCTAGGCGGGCAGCCCAAGGGGCTGAAGGGGCTGGGGTTCGAGAAGTTCAACGCCGAGATGCTCGCCGAGGGCACGATCCCGCAGAGGAGGGTTCTCGGCCTGGCGCCGGGGATGGAGGGCGGGGAGAGGGACAGGGATATTCTGATTAGGCTGTTTGAGGATGCGATGGAGCGTTAGCCGCCGGAGGGGCGATTGGTGTGTTGGTGTGTATATACAGCCTTGGTGATGATGATTAATAACAACAGCATGACCATACATCATCGTCCGTCCGAGTCATCCGTCTACCTAGCTCGCGGGCGGTTCGAGAGACGAGCACGAGTGGCATACGGGCAATACCAGCCTCCTGCACAACAGCCCCGTCTTCGCCACCAGCCCTGCTTGCCCATGGCTCCCCTCATGGCCAGCTTGGATCGTGGCCAAGGGGTTCCAAAAGCGGCAGGCCTGTTCCGGCTCAGTGGCGGCCTGAATGGTGGGCTTGGAAGGATGAAAAGCAACAAGACTGGGCGGGGGAAAGGCAAAGGCGACGATCACTCCATCCAGCACTGCTTCATCGGCTGCCCATTGGTTATGTTCAGGGGAGGCGTCGGGGCTGTTGGTTTCCACGGGCTACGGCGGCATGGGAATAAAACTCCACGCTCTATGGTATTCACTGGGGAGGCGGGCGGCGAACTCGAGTGGGCTACGTGCAGATCGTCCGGAGGAGAACCGTCTCTTACACCTGACCCGAGTTAGCCGGCCATCCTTTCTTTTTCCTTCTTTCTTCAGCCAGGGCTCTTCCGAGTCAAGGCCGACTCGGCCAACGGCGTGAAGATCTTTCTCTCCGCCTTGGCAATGCATATTTGGTTTGTCAAGCGTCTTGTTGGCGTTGGCTTGCTGGTACTCGGCCGCGGGCGCGTGCGCTCCCGTCTGTTCCGCCAGTTGCCGATCCCCGGGCTGGGGTTCCTGGAGAGTTGGTTGGTGGCTGGCGTCGGTTACCCCAACCTGGACAGTTGCCAAGACAGGATGGCGTCGACCGCTCCGCTCAAACCAGGGGTGGCTGCGGCCTCGACCCGCCTGCCGCCCGAGACACTGAAGCCACACTCGCAGATCCTATAAAATAGACCCAGTGTTTACCCTGGAAACCTGAGACACCTTACCTAGGTGGACGGGAACGCCCGTGATGGACGCCCTACTTGCTTTGCCGCTGCAGAAACCTGCTGTGTCCGTCCAAGTCTAGTTCAGATCAGAGGACCCAGTAACCAGCAACATTGCCTGACTGGCTCAAGCCCCTCCCTCTCTCACACTAACAGCTGCTGGGACCGGGCCGATAGAGCTGATGGAGCCAAGGAAGCTCCCAGTGGCTTGCATTGCGAGCAAGCCATCTCCGCCTAGCCCACCGCGCTGTCCATCGCGTGTATGACCTCAGCTCAAGGTCGCCAGCCTCGAATAGGTTGATCCTTCCTTTTGCAGTTGTCGAAACCTGCTCAAGCTAGAGAGTCTTGAAGATCAAGGTGCTTGTCGAGCAGTCGTAGTAGGATCGTTTGATTATAAAAGGGCAGGGTTATCTCGGGCTAGATGGACTATCCACTCACTCTGCAACTCACTCTGCAACTCACATCATCTTTTGAATACCATCTCCCGCAAACTCCCAGGAACGAAAAGAACTTTGTCCAAAATGAAGCCCTCTCAGGCCAGACTCCTCACCGCTCTCATCCTCCCGCTCTCTGCCATCGCAGCCAACAGGCATGATCTCGTCGGAACAAGGCACGGCGTCATCGAGCTTGACGAGACCACAACAGTGGAACGCGAAGCCGAAGAGATCATCATAGAAGAGGACGGCCTGGAGCAGTTGTTCCGCTGCCCCTCGCGCAGCGACAAGGTCCTCTCGTTCACCAAGGATGAAAAGTACGCTGGCTGCTGCGAGGATGACGAGCACCTGTCCGGCGCCCCGGGGAGCTTCGAGTGCTGCGGAGAGGACCACGACGTCACCGGGAGCAAGAAGACCGGATACACCTGCTGCCCGACCGGGCAGGTCTTCGACGGAGAGGAGTGCGCCGAGCCGAAGCGCTGCGGCAACGGTAAGGTCATGGAGGACGGTAAATGCGTATGCCCCCCCGGAACCAAGGAAGCCGCCGACGGCAGTTGCAAGAAGACGAACAAGGACGACGGAAACAAGGACAAGTGTGAGAGTGGAATCCAAGAGGGTATGTTCCGCCCCGTCGCTGCGGCGTTGGCCACGTCTGCTGTCGAGTAGCTCGAGCTGACCTCGCGTCAAGGCAAGTGTTACACCCTGAGGATGGACGACGGCAACGTCCTCGGATACAACAGGGTAGGCGGCTGGTACACCTCCGGGAAGGACAGCCGCTACCGCATGCCCGGCAAGTTCAGGTTCTGCAAGACCGAGGAGTGCGACGGCACCTCGCCCATCGACCCCAACGACGCCTTCCGGATCCAGGACCTCCACGGCGACGCCAACACGGGCAACAACAAGAACCAATGGCTTGACGACAAGAAGAATGGCGGCCACATTGGCAAGACGTCCGACTATGACAAGGCCGGCGCCTTCTCCGTCACCAAGTGGAGCTGCGGCAAGTACTGCCTTACCGGTTTCGACCAGGGCCTCAGCCCGACCTGCCCGAGCGCCGACCCGGCCATTACCTTCTTGACCAAGGACAAGCAGGCCTGCCGGCCCGTGGAGATCGAGGAGGTCCCCTGCGACGTCCGCGCCAAGTCCAACAACTGCCTCTGGGAAGGCGGCGCCGGCACTTGTTAAGTTACCTCCACCGCTCGGTTTGTGGCGGGGAGAGACCTGGGGCCCCCGTCGAGTTCGTGCTGTCATACAAGGTGGACGGTGGCGCGGCAGCGGCGGATGGACGGGCCAGTACACTCCTCACCTTGCTCGGGGTGAAGGGCGGCTACTGCACCAGGAGGACACTGTATAAGGCGGCTTGAGGGACACAGCTGTGGCCTAGCTACACTGGCATATTCTTCGCTATTAGACTCGGAGACCTAACTGCAAAGAGCTCGCGCGTTAGCTTCGGAATCGAATAGTATGGCAATGTAGATCAAGAGAAACCCTGCAGCCTTTGAATATCGCTCGGTAGGCTTCGTCCCTGACAGCCGAGGTCATCTCTCGTGTAAGCCTGGAAGCTCCCGCTGACTTGAACTATAACCAGCGCTCCATAACGAACCTGACAGTAAAGGAACGTCTGCCGGCTGGGACATCTATAAAGTTGGCGTGCAGAGGTCAGGCCGCCAGTAAGCCGGACGACAAGCCAAGACCCGCCGTGCCGCCGATTGGTTCGCCTGCTGGGGACGCTTAATTCTGACATGCATGTCTGCACTGCTCAAGCGCTCTATAGTTGATCATTGCCCAATTATGTCATGGTTTCTGCGGCACGGCTCACCCCGGAACCCTTCGTATTACAATTGGGGTAACACGGGCAACTCGGGCTGCGGGCGGAATGTGCTAGTCCATGTCGCGTGTCTTGGCGTGGACCGTATAAGTATGGGCGTGTCCAAGCCGCGCGGGGCCTGCCACGGCGAGGGGCACGTTTCCGTTTAAATCCGTTTGTAGACTTGGATCTTCCTCGCCTGGTTCACCTAAATCCCTCCCAGAACAGAGAGCTCTGCATTGAGTGGCCATGGCGCCAGTGACTGAGCTTCCGTCCGGCCTCGCCGAGGTGGACGTCATCATCGCCGGAGGTAACTTTGCGCCTCGGTGCGCGGGGACTGATAGCGGCACCAGCCAATACTGACTCGTGTTTTGTCTGCAGGCGGTACCACCGGTTTGGTCGTGGCCTCGCGACTAAGCGATGCTGACCCTGATCTCTCCATCCTGGTGATCGAGGGCGGTAAGAACCAGTACAACGACCCGGAGGTCCTCCACCCGGTCTTCTTCCTAGCCCATATAACGCCGACTAGCAAGAGGACGCTCTTCTACAAAGGCACCAGGGAGGCGCAGCTCGCGAACAGGGAGATGTCCACTCCAGCCGGGGGCGTCCTCGGGGGCGGGTCGTCGATCAACCTGGTGACGTATAGCCGCCCGCACCGCGATGACATTGACTCCTGGCAGACGCCCGGCTGGTCCGCCGATGACTTGATTCCGTACTACAAGAAGGTATACTTTCCGGACCCCTGAAGAAGAACCCTCTCGGCTGGTGGCTAACCTGTACCCTCGTTTCAGTTCGAGACCTACCACGGGCCCGGGTCCTCCGAGACCCACGGCGACAGCGGGCCAATCCACGTCTCCCGGGGGCCGTACACCGGAGGCCTGAGGACCGAGGATGACTTCATCAAGGCCGCGGCTCAGGTGGGCTATCCCGAGATCACGGACCTGATGGATTTCGACGCCAACAACGCGGTATACCGGAACCTGAAGTTTACGAACCCCGACGGCCGCCGCCAGGATGCCGCGCACCAGTACCTGCACCCTCGGCTCGCTGACGGCAAGCACCCTAACCTGCACGTACTGGTCGAGCATCAGGTCATCCGGGTCCTCTTTGACGGAAAGCGGGCTTCTGGGGTGGAATTACAGCCGAACCCTGAGCACCGGGAGGACGTTGGCGCGGGGGTTCAGTCTGTCAGGGCCAGGAAGCTGGTAGTCGTCTCGGCGGGGGCGCTGGGCACGCCCTTAGTGCTCGAGCGGTCCGGCGTTGGGGACCCCGAGGTCCTCTCCCGCGCGGGCGTCGAGGTTGTCGCCGACCTCCCCGGTGTGGGGGAGAACTACCAGGACCACCAACTCGTGCTGTTCCCATACAAGTCGAGCTTGGAGCCTAGCGAGACTGTGGACGCGATATACGGCGGCCGCCTGGACATCCCGACGCTGATCCAGAACAACGACAAGATCCTCGGGTGGAACATATGCGACGTGACGAGCAAGCTGCGGCCCTCCGACGCCGAGGTTGCTGCCCTGGGGCCGGCATTCCAGGCTGCATGGAACAGGGATTTCAAGGACAATCCTAACAGGCCGGTTGCCCTCCTTACAACGATCAACGCGTAAGTGAGCGACGCCGTGGATTTGCATGGGGGCACGTGGCGGGGCGTGGCGATGAAATAGACCAGCTGGCTGATAGCACCTTTAGTTTCCCCGGCGATCCGACGGGCCTGGAACCGGCGCAATTCCAGTCCGTCTCGGCGTTCATCGGATACCCCTACTCGCGCGGCCGCATCCACATCACCGGGCCCAAACCCGCCGACCCGCTCGACCACCAGACGGGCTACTTCTCGGACCCGGACAGCGTCGACATCAAGATGTGCCTCTGGGCGTACAAGAAGCAGCGCGAGATCCTGCGGCGCATGGAGGTCTACCGCGGCGAGTGGGCGCCCAGCCACCCGCCGTTCCCGGCCCACTCTGCCGCAAGGAACATCGAGACTAGCGAGCCGCTGAAGGATGTTAGGGACATTGAGTACACGCCCGAGGACGACGGGGTTATCGAGGAGTGGCTGAGGGAGAACGTGAGCACGACGTGGCACTCGATGGGGACGTGCAAGATGGCGCCCAGGGACAGCGGCGGCGTGGTCGACCCCAGCCTAGGCGTGTATGGCGTAGAGGGCCTGAAGGTTGCGGATCTCAGCATCGTGCCGGAGAACGTGTCGGCCAACACGGGGAGCACGGCGTTTGCGATCGGCGAGAAGGCGGCGGATATCTTGATCAAGGAGCTGGGGCTCAGTCAGTGACGATTTAGAAGATAGAGGTGGGACGTGGTGTTCGCTCTCCTTGCGAAGATCGGGATGACTGCGGCCGCGAAGCGGGTCTTTTGATGCTGGTGCCAGCGGTTTGTTGTCTAGGCAGTAAGGAAGAATAATGACAAGATGCGAGCCTCTTTCAAAGGCGCCACCATCCCTGGGTACGGAACACCATAGGGCTGAGCTGACCAGCGGGGCGGTTCGATGATGCATTCACTGTTGTACTGTACAGTCTTTCAATTGGCAAGGGTCGGATTTGCCGAGCAGCTGCTTGCCGGCTGGCAATGCGTTATCCGGAGAAACCCCGGATCCTGAGTGGGTCTCTCCGGGCCGGAAGCTCCGAGGCGGAAGGAGCCACTGACGCGGCCTGTGCTTTCGGAACTGCACGCAGCTCTGGAAGGTGGTAAGGTGGCAGGTAGCAGGTGATGCAGTACATATATCGCGCAGCCCAGAGCGTGAGGATTGCCTGGATGGATAGTACGTACAGTGCAGTAATTACCCACTCCCATGCTGTACGTACAGTACAACTTGGGTGGGCCGGCCCCGCCACCACTGTGTGAGTGGTCTGACCTCGCGCGCCCCACGGCAACATTGAATCCGTCGGCGCCGAGCCCCGCCAAGTTCCGCCGTCCCCGTCCCCGACCCCTCCATATTAATTCAGCCATGTTTCTTATATCCGAAGGGCGCCTATCCGAATCGCGCATTAAATCCCTGCGCTGCCGCCCGCCCCCGCTTACAAATGCATCGAGTGGCCATGCATGCCCACGCCTGCCTGGCCTGACATGCTGCGCCCTTTGGATTTCTTCCCCTCACTCGATTCGTTTCTGCGGCATCCATCCCCACCGTCTCGCCATCGCTTGTCGGAGAAAAGAACTTTCTGAGTGACTCAGGCCGCAGTGTTTTCCTCCCCTGCCTTACTCATTACGCATATCTCCGGCTCCCTCGCTTTCTGTACAGGCCGCCGCGTTTCCGTACACCGGAGTATACCTGGCATCTGCACCAGCGTGATCGCCTCTACCCCCCGCAGTCGCATTCGCCGTTGAACAAGAGTCCTCCCCAGAACTCGCTGTCCCTGTTTCGTCCTTTGGTCTCGTGTCCTTTGCTCTGTTTGTCTGTCGTCATCGCCGATCGGTCGCGTTACAGGAAGACCCCCGCTTCCGCCTCCTGTTCGCCACCGCGCCGGACCACACCGCGGAAGAGGAGGAACGCTCGGAGCACTACGTGAGAGGAGGACTACCGTCTATTGACCACATCTCGAAACTCTTCTTCGCGCACTCTCTTTCCTCGGCCCCGTTCTCATCTGCCACGCGGCCGCCCTGTCGCTCATCCGACGTCGCAGTAACCCACCACCTGTGGAACCTGGCGCCCCTCACGAATTGAAGCACCATGCCGTACCCAACGGATCCCCAGAACGGCGGCTTCCCTTTCTATCTCTCGCCGCAGCAGCAACAGGTCCTGTTGCAAGCCTTGGCGTCGGGCCAGTCGGAACAGAACAAGGAGGCTCCTCGCCGGCCCACCTCGAACGGCGCCTTCTCCATGTCGCCCACGTCGATTGAAGCCTCCCCGGAGCAACGCAATTCCATGTTTAGCGACCTCCCGGGGAGCTCCTACCTGGACAGCTACGATGTAGACTATGTCGGTGACTCGAGCTTTGGCGACTTCGACGTGTCGAACATTTCCAACACTGTCGCCGACGATGGGAATGCGTCGGAAAATTCGGAAACGCCGGAGAACGATGGCCCAGAGAAGCGCGCGCGCGAGGACGATGAGGATGGCAGTGTTAGTCCCAGCAATGACGCCAAGAGACGGGAGAACGGCGAGAGGGTGCCTAAGAAACCGGGCCGCAAGCCGTTGACCTCCGAGCCGACCTCGGTGAGTTCCTACCCAAGTGCAGATGCACATGCGTTTGCTAGTGTACCGGCCGTCTCTAACCATATTCTCGCGTTTCTGTAGAAGCGGAAGGCTCAAAACCGCGCTGCCCAGCGCGCCTTCCGCGAGCGTAAGGAGAAGCACCTAAAGGATCTCGAGACCAAGGTCGTGGAGCTAGAGAAGAAGTCGGCGGACACCAGCACCCAGAACAACAGCCTGCGCAAGCAGCTCGAGTCGGTAACAGCCGAGCTTAACGAGTATAAGCGCAAGGTGCGACTCCTGAACCCGAGCCGCTCTGTTTCGGGAAGTCAGCCCAAGGTTGGAAATGGCAACCAGGGCCTCCAGAACCTCAACAGCATCGACTTCCAATTCGAGTTCCCCAAGTTCGGGTACCTTCCGGGCCCCCCTCAAAACGGCAACAAGCAGGGTGGACAAAAGTCTTCATCACCTCCAAACCCTTCCGTCAACACGTTCAACCAGAACGACCGGATCCAAGGAACGCGGAACTCCGGTGCCAAGTCGAATGGCTCTGCAAATGCCAGCGACGTGAACCGGTCACCCCAATCTCAGTATGACCTGCTCAATGGCTTGCCCGTCTCCAGGACAAGTTTGGATTCAGGACATTACAGCCTCGGAAGCGTCACCACCGGCTCACCATCGGGCTCGTCGCAATCAAATCTAGGAACGAGCTCCTCCTGTGGCACCTCGCCGGAGCCGAACAATCACTCGCCGATGGGGTTCAAGCCTGTTGATACGATGACGACGATTGGCGAGGAACAGCCCTCGGTATCTATGGGAAACATTGGGCAAGGTGAGTCCCCGATGAGCCACTACGAGAAGGCCACAGAACTAACATTTGGTAGCGGGCCATTTCGCCGATGTATCTGCGGACCTCAGCTTCGACTGGCTAGCGCAGCAAAATGGCGGCCAGTTCGACCCGCAGCTGTTTGGTGACTATCGCGAGCCGCAGAACAACATCCTCAACTTTGAGGACAGCTTCTTTAGTGATGCTCTCGACACCGACTTCTTGACGCCGTACAACCTGCCGTCGACCGACCAGACGCCGGCAGCGAAGAACCTCGTTGCTCGGATCGACGAGCAGCAGGAGGCCGTGGAGCCACCCGTCAAGAGCGAACCGAGTGACAAGGAGGGCATAGATTGTTTGGATGTCTGGTATGTGATGCTGCTACTAACCCGCTTCCCACGAACTGATAGCACTAACAACGTTCTAGGAGCAAAATACAAAGCTGCGACAAGGTGCAGACGGGCGGGTTCGACCTCGACAGTCTGTGCTCCGAGCTACAGACCAAGGCCAAGTGCGGGGGCGAAGGGCCTGTGATCCAGGAGCAGGAGTTCCAGACCACGCTCCGGAAGTACCTAGGCGACGAGTTCATGACCAAGTGCGGGAACCACGTCGTGGGGGAGTACCGTCGGGAGGGACGCCAAAGCCAAGGGGACCTGCCGGCGGGGCAGCAAAGGGTTTAAGGCCGGATGCAACCAGGCAGCCCCATTTGTCCTTGCCCTCCTCACCTGTCTTCATATTGTCGTTTTGCCTTCGACTCGATGTGACGTTTACTTCTTTTTTACGGGGTGTTTCACGCAAGGGGGTGGATGTGAGATGCAAATGGTACCGGAGTATATTGGCCAGACAAAAGGGAGCACACGGGAACTATCCGGCGTTGATATGCGGATCTCGGGGCCACACACGACACGTGGACCCCCGGGTCTTGGAGGACCAAGTACGCAACTCTGCTGTTTGCAAAGGGAGCTTTGACTATTTGGAACCGGTTTCGGTGGGGTATGGTTGGATTGGAGTTATACTCTTTGCAAGTGCGATGTACTCAAGATAGGAATATATTAGCGGTTGATATCCGGTTTTTTTTCTTACACTTATTATGACTGACACGGCGTATGCCCACCGCCAAGTTGAATGTGCCTATAAAGCAATTCCTTCTGTCGGAGCTCAAGGCCTCCTCCCCAAGGGGAGGGAGTCCAGCCCATCAATATCTCGGATCTTGGGCAGAGGGTGGTCAGCAAGCTGGTGACGTCACACCAGCGGCGTGCCTTGGAGCGACGTCATTGTGCCTGACTGATTGCGTGCTGGGGTCATGGGCGCGTGCTGAGCAATCGGCCTTAAGAAAAGGGACACCCGAAGCGTTCCATGGGCTGACTGGGCCTGGGAGAAGCTGAGAGAAGCTGAGTGGAGGGACTGCCTCCTGCCGGACCTTGCCTGGAGGGATCCGGTCGATGTGTGGCCCGGGAGGCTCGGGAGGCTCGGGAAAGGGAAACGTGCTCGATTGGTTGGCGGGCAACACGAGTAACATGAACAATGTGAAGTCCGTGCATGCGCATGGCCGCGTCAGTGCCTGGCAGGGGAAGTTTGCACTGTAAGTGGCTGGTATACAGGCTGGGTGCCACCAGCGCTGGCGTGGTTTTGCAGCGCTCAGTGCTAGAGGGGCCGAAGCGTGACTAAGCGCCAAGGAACCTCCCTTTTCTTGGCGCGTGCGGTTCCCCGCAACGACGGTGAATGGGCCAGTAATGGCATGACGGCCGACGCCTGAGTGTCGCATGCAGACCTTCCACCAAGCCAAGCTGCCTCCCCGCCCTGCGAATTCGGGAACTGGACAAGCTGCTGAGTAGCTTTGTCTTCGCGCCTCATCTGGTTCTGCATCACCCCCTTATTTTATTTAGCTCTGGCGAGTCCAGCCCCCAGCCCTTGAACGACAGAGCTGCTCCGGCCGCAGAGCGACCATGGACGTAGCCTACGACCACATCCAGGAAAACTCGTACCCCAAGGCGGACGAGGACGGGAAGCGCGAGGAGAAGGGTCAGGAGAAGCATGACCAGCCCACGTTGAACGAGGACTTCCAGGAGGCGTACAAGGCCTTCTCCGCGAGTCCGTGGGGATCCCGCATTGGCGGCTTTCTCGGGAATGTGGTCAAGCAGGTACGCAGCCCGGGCCTCCTCGCACCCGCACACCTCAGGTAGACTTCCGGGTCGGTCGCAGAGCTGACAGCTAGCAGGGCGAGCAAGCCTACGGCACGGCCCAGAAGGAACTGACCGCCGTCGGCGGCGAGGCCACCCGCGGCTTCACCGACCTCCGCGAATCCATCGTCAGCCGCACCCGCTCCCTCTCCCTGACCGGCGCCGCTCAGCCCTCCGCCTCGGACTCGGCCCGCTCCGCGCCCTCAGCCGACGACAAGTCCGCGACCCCCGCCGAGGACGAGGACACGGTCCTCTCCCGCTTCAAGACCGAGGCCGCGAAGCGCCTGCACGACCTCCAAAGGGCCGAGGAGGCCGCCGACGAGGCCCTCCTCCGCTACGGCGCCAACATCCGCGACTTCCTCAAGAGCGCCGTGACCATAAAGCCGCCCTCCGAGGGCAGCGCCGTCATCTTCGAGAGCAAGGACGCCCAGGGCAAGAGGGTTATCCACACGAGCCGCTTCGACGCCCAGCTGCACGTCATCCACACTTCGGCCGACAGCTTCAGCAAGGACCCGGACGCCGATGAGTACGCGACCTGGGCCGAGGGCTTCGACATCGACAAGAAGACGGATGATATCGCCGCCGACCTGGCCAAGTATCCCGAGCTGCGCGCCACCATGGAGAAGCTCGTTCCCGACACGATTTCCTATGCGGACTTTTGGAGGAGGTATTACTTCCTGAGGCACAGCATCGAGACGGCCGACGCGCGCAGGAGGGATCTCCTCAAGGGTGAGTTGTTGTCTTTTATCCCCCCCTCCCCCAAACCCCAGTGTGAAGGGTCCACGGCGCTAACGGTGGCGAGCACAGCTGCGTCGGCGGACGACGAGGTCGGCTGGGGCGACGACTCGGACGACGAAGACGAGAAGGCGGGCCCCAGCGGCGCCAAGCGCCCCGGATCGACGGGCTCCTCCACGACGCTGCACGCCCCCCCTGGCGCCACGCTGAAACCCGGCAACACGCGCAAGTCCAACGACGAGAAGTCCCAGGCCGATAGCGACGCCAGCTACGACGTCGTAGGGGCTGCATCTGGTGTGCCGAGCCAGGCGCCCAACAGCCCCAAGGAGGTGCGGAAGGACGACGACAGCGACGAGGACTGGGAGTAGTCTCTCGGCCCGACCTCCCTTCCGTAGTGTTATCTGTCTTATAGGCGCTAGCTGGTTCTTGGGTAACTGTTAGTTTTGGCCCTTTGGTTTTATGGCGGGTTCTGTAATTTTTCTTTTCACTTCTCGAAAGACAGGGCGTTATATATCAGTTTCCCCGAATCAAAAGCGGTACTCATGAGGCCTTGGATTCAACAAGGGGTGGATATCTATTTCTTGCGCGTAACCTTTGTGAAACCGTCCTCGTCAACCTCGGGCTCCTTCTTTTCCCTCACTAGCGCTGGGGCCTCGTCCATGTCAAGGTCGGCACCGCCCTCGCTGTCGCTCTCCTCGTCTGATGACTCCTCGTCCTCGTCCCCGGCGCGCTCGTACTCCACCTTCCTCCCCTTGTTCTCAGCCCACCTCTCCCTCAGCAAGTCCACAGGCCCGAAATCCCCGGCGGCGCAGCCCTTCCTCACCCTGACGATCTGCTCGGCCACCCTCCACAGCGAGGGGTCCCCCTCCTCCAGCACCACCTCGAACTCGTCCTCCATGACGCCCTGGAGGAACTCTTGTATGTACGGGTTGTCGATGTCGTCGTCGCGCGACGTCGTGGCTGCGGTGGGGGGCGTGGCGGAGAAGGGTGTGAAGAGCTCGGACACGGCGCCGGCGAGCCAGTCGCGCTTGTCGGCGGAGTCGGGGCCGCCCAGCTCGTTCGCCACGGCGAGTTTCAGGTCGGGCCAGAGGTGGAGGGCGTAGGCGATGCCCTGCTCGAAGCTGGACTGTCGGGTTTCTGCGGGGCGTTAGCTCACTTCCACCTGTTCCTTTTTTGTCTTTTGTCTTTCTTCTTCTTTCTTTTTTTTTTTGGTTGCTGGTGGGCTATGGGACTCCGAGGGCTAGGGGCGGGGGGGGAATGGTGGAACTCACCCACAGAGGGAAACTCGGAGGAGGTGGTCGCCATGGTGGCCTTGCTTGCTGGATCCGGCTTGATGCGCTTCTCACGAGAATCTTTTTTCGAGGTTGACTGCCCCGCGCTGACCTGACCCCACCAACGCAAGTGGCCGTCACGTGGGGCGGGCGGATCGCAGCGCTGGGCCTGCCGGGGACTTTAGGTAATAATCCGGATGGCTTTGAGATGACATCACTCTGTGTACGAGGTACATTGCGGCAGGGACGCACTCACTCACCTACGAGGTATGAACTCCCTTGGCGTTGAATCGCTTTTGGCCGGCATCTCGTTTGCTGCCAACGCCGACGACAACTTCCCCCCGACCCATCCGCAAATTTTGCCATGTAGCCGGCTCATTGCTCCAGTTCACGGGAATAACTGGGGATATTATACATAATTATTTTCTGAATTCTTCTCTTGCTCCCGGCCTCCAATTGGGGAATGGGGCGCCGCCTATCCGCCCGCATCTCTCTCTCTCCATGTCCTGCGCCAAGTGAGCGCCCGCGGCCATGCCCAGGCTCTCGACGACCACGGTCTCGCTGGCTGTCACCCCCGTAGTCATCAGGACCTTCTTCTCTCATGTAGGAGTCCAGCCCCCCTATCCCAACCCGGGAGACCAGCATTGGACCATGCTGACGCCCGCAGTACCTCAACCGCGGGTCGCTCCACGAGAAGCCCACCGCCCACCTCTCCTATGACGAGGGCCTCCACCTCATCCGCACCTTTCTCGAGTTTGCCTCCCGCCACACCGTCGAGGAGCTCCAGGCCTTCACCTCCCAGTGGGTCCCTCACCCGCAGTGGGTAAAGGTCAAGGATGTCACCATCCCCGACCACACCACCTCGCGTGCCGCGGAGCTCCTCATCGACCAGATCGGCGAGGATGGCATGCGCACGCTAGGCGGGACCACCTGGTGGCAGTGGAGGAAGCCCGAGACGCCGCTGCGCGCCGAGTGGATCGAGATGCGCTCGGATTACCAGGAGCGCAAGAAGAAGGGCGAGGTAGGTAACCGCGTGATGCTATACGTGCACGGCGGAGCCTACTTTTTCGGGAGCGTCGACGAGCATAGGTATCAGATGCAGAGGCACGCCAGGAAGCTGAAGGCGCGCGTCTTTGCCCCGACCTACCGCCTCGCGCCGCAGTTCCCCTTCCCCTGCGGCCTGCAGGACTGCCTCGCCGCGTACCTGTTCCTGCTCGACATTGTCGATCCGAGCGCCGTCGTGCTGGCGGGCGACTCGGCCGGCGCGGGCATGGTGATGTCTCTGCTCGTGATACTGCGCGACCAGGGAGTGCCCATGCCCGCCGGCGCGGTGCTGATCAGCCCGTGGGTAGACCTGACGCACTCGTTCCCGAGCGTGGCCATGCATAATCCCATGGATTATATCCCGCCCGGTGGCTTCCATCAGAAGCCGTCCATGGCGTGGCCACCGCCGAACGACGTGGAGATGGGCGCTATCAGGGCGAAGGCGAAGGAGATCAGGGAGAAGCTGTCCGAGGCGGCGCGCAAGAGCGGCAACCCCGAGTCGAGGGATGCAGCCATTGACAGTGTGCCACTCGAGGAGACGGCCGGGAACGACGAGAGCGCCCGGAAGCAGAGCGACGCTGTGGCCCGCATGTTGACGGTTGAGATTGACGGCCAGATGGTCAAGCTTGTGGACCAAATCCAAGTACGAAGCCCCTGTGCATTTCCCTTCACTTGGCAAGACCCGGGAAACTGACAGGTGTAGATGTACACCACGAACGAGCTCCTCAACCACCCCCTCGTCAGCCCGATCCTTCAACCCACCCTCGGCGGCCTGCCCCCGCTCCTCATAATGGTAGGCGGGGGCGAGGCCCTCCGCGACGAGCAGATCTTCCTCGCCCACAAGTGCGCCGACCCGACCAAGTACGCGCCTGCCGAGGACGCCCTGACCGAGGACGCCCGGCTGCAGCTGGGCCGCTTCCGCCCCACGCCCGTGCAGCTCCAGGTCTGGGACGACCTCTGCCATGTCGCGCCGACGCTGAGCTTCACGCGACCGGCCAAGTACATGTACCGCTCCGTGTCGCAGTTCAGTGCCTGGGCGCTCGCCCGCGCCCAGAACACATCGATCATGATCCCCGACGACAACGCCTCGGTCATCTCGTTCTCTCAGTCGGACTCCACGAGCGAGGGCCAGGATACCTCGCCGGACGGACCGGGCACGGCCATCGGGAAGGCGGGCCAACCCCTCCCGCCTTTCAAGAACAACATGATCCGCCAGCGCGTCACCCGCCACGGCGTCATCTTCCCCCTGGACCCCGAGTCCCAGCTGGACGCCTGCATCCTGAAGCCGCAGGACGTGGGCGTCATCAAGGTCGCGCCCGTCCGCAGCTGGCTCGAGACGCGGACAAAGTGGGACGCCCGGTACGCCAAGGAGAAGAGAAGGGTGCAGGAGCGCATGGCGCGCGAGATGGCCGAGGGGTACCTCGCGTTCGGGAACGGGGAGATGCCGCCGCCGAGCGCGCTGGCGGGTCGGCGGAGGAGCCCGGCGGCGAAGGCCGGGTGGGGCAGGAGGAAGAGGAAGAGCGTCGGGTTGGCGCTCTGGGGTCTTTGGGGGAGCGCGCATGACAAGACGAGGGAGATGGCGCATATCCGTGGAGGGGAGGAGCGTGCCGAGAATGGAGGGCAGGCGACGGGATCCAGGCCTGGGCGGCCCCGAGGAATGTCCTACCGGGGCGTAACGGACGAGAACCAAACCGGCGAGGCGACGTCCTCCTCCGGGACACCGGACGCGCTACGAAAAGAGACCTCGGCTCTTTCCGGGACTACGGCGTTAGATAAGGAGACGTCTGTTGTCTCGGGGCGGAGGGGCACCGTGGTAGAGGGCCTCCTGGAGGAGAGGAAGGAGAAGGAGGAGGAGAACAGGAACCTCTTGGGCCCTGGCCACGCGGTTACGGGCGTGGCTGGTCGGAGACCCACGGTCGAGGGCGTCGCGATGCCGTTCTCGCTGGGCGGCGGCGGGACGGCGGGGAGCAGCATGGTGACGCTGAACTCGGAGGACGTGGCGTCGCAGAGGGCGTCAAGGGCAGGGGATAGCCTTACCGGGGTGTCGATTGGCAGGGAGTCTAGAGGCGGGGAGGGCTCGCTCAAATATAGGGGTGGGGAGAATTCGTTCAGGGGCGCCGGGGATGAGAAGGAAGGGGAGCGGCCTGGGTCTGGGGCTGGGGTCTTGAGGGCCACGGAGGCGGCGGCGTGATTTCACTTGGAGATTCGGCGATCTGTAGGATAATCTTGGGGATACTGTCGTTTATATGGCGGATATCGTTGGCATACGCGCCTTTCTTTTGTGGCTGGATTGGAATATACCATGGCATAAATGCAATACACGCGCATTCACAGCACAATCTGAACTCGCGGCATTCCAGGCTGGTGCCACGCGGCGCACAGCGGCAGGGTTACCGGCCGGAAGACATGGTCTCTTCATGGTATACAGCGATGAACATATTATACAATCGTACAGCTCCACCTCCTCCTGACATCCCCGGCGCCGCCATCTCCCTCGACCCAAAAGCGCAACCGGCCTATTCCTCGGACGCGACGTGCGGCGAGGCTCAGTCGAGGCCGTTCTCGGCCTTCCACCTGTCGAGGTAGACCTGGGGGTTCTTGGGGCCCTTGGGGACACCCTGGTAGAGGCTGTAGAGCGGCTTGACCGTCTTGCTCACGAAGGGCGTGAGCTGCATGGCGCGTTAGCGGGGCCAATCAACCCCCTTCAGTTCCCCCGGGAGAGAGACAAACCTTGAAGTCCTCCAGCGGCGGCACGGCGTACGTCCGGACCTTCTCCCACTCGATGATGTAGCCTCCATGCTTGGTGTGCCGGCCCATGCTCCCCGTCCGGTTGCCCTTGTAGAAGCCCTTGTTCACATCCTTGGTGGTCAGCGCCAGCTTGCGGAACTTGATTCCCAGCGACGGCGTCGGCCTCATTTTGGCTCCTCTTTTCCCCCTCTGGGCCCCCTTTTCCTATGCTGTCCTCTCGTCTTCCGTTTTCCTTTTCCCCCTGTCGGGCCGTGGCGGACGCGCTCGGCTCGCGTGCTCGCGGCGGTTCTCGGGGCGGCGCTCGGGCGTGTAGGAGTCGGGCGTCGTTCGCGCAGGGGGTGAAACTGCAGTCCTCGTTCGCTTGGTGTGTTCGTCTCGGGGCGCTGCTGGGATGCGGGCGGTTGCTATTCTTGAAGCGGCGCCGACGCCAAATTCCCGGCCAGTCGTCAATTTTCGAGCTTCTTCGCGCGCTGACTCAGCATCCGGGGCCCTCTGCGCCCCACCCCGGCCGGGCTTGGGCTTGGCTCGGACTCTGCGGCCGCTGACTAATCCACTTCGTGCCGTTGCTCGTCCGCGACGATCGCTGCGGGCGCGGCGCTTTGACACGCAACTGCCCTCGTCCGTGTTTCATCTCGCCTTGCGATGCCGAGACTCAGCTCGTCTCAGCCGTCGCAGCTCGACGCCCGATGCATCCCGCCCGCTTCCCCATCTGGTGAACGAACGGCATTGCGCATTTGTTTCTAACTTATCTACCTTGTTTTATACATCGCCGTGCAGATCTCTCCAGAATGTAAAACGCCAAAACATCCGACACCTGTGTGTTTTTTGGTTCCGATGCTCTCCTCCATGTAGTCCGCCGCCCTCCAATGCCCATATAAAACCCACAGCTGGCCCCAGGCATCCAGACCCAAGCTCAGTTGACAACCTCCCCGCCTTTCTTGGGCCCGAAGATCCTCTCCCTCCAACCGCCCTCCTTCTTTGCCCCGGTCCTTTCGTATAGGGGCTTGTGCTCCTCGTGCACATCGTGGTCGTCCTCGTAGTCGACGTGCACAAAGGCGCGCTCGACGTCCGCCAGGCCTTCTCTGATTAGTCTGTTTCTCACAAGGAACGTCGGGTTTTCGGGGGCCATACCTTCTATCTTTCGCTGGAGAGCCTGCGCCACATCGTGGGTTACCCTCAGCGGTGCTTCCTCGTCCATGACTACGTCAATCTCGACGTAGTACCGCTGTCCAGCGTGGTACGCCCGGCACTTGGCCTTGTTAGTCCACTGATGCTCCGTTACCGGGACGACCAAACCACTTACGGTATCAACCTTCCGAATCTGCTCGTCGTGCGTCATGGCGATGTACACCAGCTTCGACACGAACTGCCGCGGCGCTGACTTGCCGACGAGCAGCCAGACCTGCTCAAAGGCATTGGTGACCCAGGAGAATAGAATGATGAGTGCGATGAGGATGGCGCCGATGGGATCGAGGTACCAGACGAAGCGCTCGCCCGTGACAGCCATGACGAGACCGAAGATGTTGATGACGATGTCGTTGCGATGGTCGATCTAGGCGTGTTAGTCCGCCGCCAAGTGGGGCTTGCAACAGGAGGCTGCGGTGGGAGACGTACGAAGAAGACGTGGACAGAAGGATACTTCCGGAAGAAGAAGCAGTAGATCATCAGGGATCCCTTCGCGAAGACTAACTAGCGTCAGCACAGAGTTGGCGGGTGGATTATGGCATGGGGTGCTTACTAGCAACGCTGACGAAAACGATGGGGATGATCTGGAGCTTGTCCGATTCCGTGTCGCCTCCCGCCAGTGAGCGGCCCGATTCAATCTAGCGCAGAGGTAAGCCATTGCTGGGGAAGAGACCGTCTTGGGCTGGTGGACCTACAATGAGCTGGATTGCGACAGTAGTCATCAAGGCGCAGAAGAGAATGACGCCGATGGTCTCGATCCTCGTCCGGCCCTGCATTCATGTCAGGCCACAGAATTATCGTCGTTGTACGAGGACAGGGACAGCTTACGACTGGGTACTTGTAGATACTTGGGCGGGCGGCAAGTCTCGACGTGACGAGCATCACAAAGGAGGAGACAAGGTCCATCTACTATGGTCAATCCAGAAGCCCACTAACACGGGGACAGAGGCACACTAACAAAGGCATCGGCGGCCGTCGCAAAGAGCTACACAGTAGGGTATCAGCACAAGCTCCCAGAATCTCATTCGGGCAGACCCATACCGAGAGCGACCCCGTAGAGATGGCAGCGTAAAGCTGAATCACGAACAAGCAGAAATTGGCCACAAACGAGGCGTTGACCGCGAACCGGATCTTAGGCCCCATGCGCACATCCTCCTCCACCGCAAGCCGCTCCTCATCGTCGGCGTTCAGGAACTGGTCGATCATCTTGTTCTGGCGCGTGTAGAATCTCTTGACCTTCTTGGGCTTGGCGTTCGGGTGGTCAGACTTGAGTTGCGCTAGAGAGGTGTCATGGCGGCGGTGGCGACCGAAGTTGAGGGGATCCGCGGGGTTGAAGACATGAGTATCCTCAACGACAGTCTCATTAGGGGCGGATGCTGGGTCGGACGTGGTTGAGCCTGCAGATGGGGCGGCCTTGGCGTCACCCAATGTCGCGGGTGCAGGCTTGATGTCATCCGAGGGCTCGGCCGAGGGCTTGGAGTCCTCGGGCCCCGGCGCTGCGGCTTGTTGTTCAGAGACTGGGGCTAAGTTCGGAGGCATGGTGTGTCAGTACTCGGCGCTGTGCCGTGCGAGGCTATGCAGGGATTCGCGGTGCGAGGAAGTGAATGTAGCAATAGTAGACGACATATATATGGAGAGTTGAACTGGCCGCAAGATGGGCAACGGGAAGGGGACATGGAGCGCAGAGAGAGAGCAAAGAGACAAAAGAACAACACGGCGGCGAGCGACGGCCACGCGCCAGTTATCAATGGCTTCGCACCGCAAGGCGCATATCTCGTCTCAAGGCGCCGAGCTCATTGTCGCCTCCCGCATGGCTTCAATGGGTCGGCTGCCTCTCTCTGCATAGGGGAAGGTCGAACCGAAGGCAGACCCGAGTCCTGGGACGGTGAATCTCTTACCTGGATCCGCGACGAGGCCGTCATCCGGCGTCTTGGCGCGAGCTGGGGCAGGATCTGGCGAGGGAGACATGGCGGCGATCGCGTGGAGATTCTCTCTAAAGCGCAAAGTGAAGCGGAGGGCAGGAGTGTTGTGGGGGAAGCGAGGAGAGAACACCGAGATCCTGCAAAGCTTTTAAGAGTCGCGCTCAAAAGTAAGACTTGGCTGTGGAGGATGAGCACCGGGACGAGGGATGCGCGCGGGGGACGAGAAAGAAGATGGAAGAGGAGGAGCTTCCGATCATTTTCCTTTTTTGCGACCAAGCAGCGCCCGGGATCAAATAGGGAAATGCGACATTCACTTGCTGGGAAGCGCCTGCCACCCATACGGAGTACCTCGCAGCGGAAGGCTGGACGAGGGGGAAGGTGCGTCCGTGAGCCGTGTTTTCATGCGGCAGGTGCAACCGATAAAACACTGGTACGCAGTAGGGGTTCATGTTGGCCGTCGCGGTACCCCCTTCCTCGTAAAGCGGGATTCGCGAGTGGCCGGACTGGGCATCTGAACCGCCAAGCTCGCCTTGTGAAGCTTGATTCGGTACAAGGCGGCAGTCTCAAGAGGGACGTGGCATGAGGCTCAAGTCGAAGGCTGGCTGTTCCCTCTCGCACCATGGCTTCTGGATAGCAGTTGTCGATGCTTGCTCGGTGGACCACCATGCGCCATCACATGCATGGGCTGCTCTAGCTTGTTCATGCTCCCTGTTGCGACTCTTCGACTACATGTACCGAGCATGATCGGAAAGCAGCACAACCCGAAGCTGGTCCGAACATCAACGCTCGAGGCCAAGACTTCTCGCGAAGATGCCCCCTCCCAGGCTCATCGGATCCGACACCCCGGGAGAACAAGCCGCAAAGTCCAGTGCCGTCCGATCCGGCAGTCCAGACACAACCCGTAGCTGATGCGACGGTGAAAGGAGCTCAGGGCTCCCCTCCTGGAAGACCTTCCCCCCCGACCAGGAATCTTTGCCCGAAGCGGGGGTTGGTTCCGTCACGCGTACCAAGGAAAGCCCTGCGCACGGCCGCACCGCCTAAAACCGCCATACAAGCTGGGCGTCACTTTGAAAAGTCGCTTGCATTAGGCGACAGAGCTGATTGGTCGGCACCTGGCCCTCTGCTCGGACTGGAACCTTTGATCAGTGCCGTGCCGCAGATTCCCCGTCTGGAACGCGGCCGCGGCCAGGGCTCGCTCCAAGCTGGTATGGGATCTTCGCCGGGAAGCGAGGGGTGGCGCTCCCTTCCCATTAATATTAGCCAGCCGACATGGGGAGTGAAGGAACGGGGTTTCTTCGTCTCCACCTTCCTCGCCCGACGCAAAGGCGACGGGCGGCTGGTCTCTCCTGCCCCGGCCTTTTGCGGTCCGGAGCAACCACGCCGGAGACGGGGAAGGCGGGACCGAGCTGGCGTGAAAGGATTGGCCCCGATTACCACCACACTCAGCGCCCAGTGGCCACTGTTGTGCCGGGATCCGCCCGCCTGGGACGCTCGACCCCTTCCTGATACAGCTTCCCGCCAAGGCCTGACAAAGACTTGTTTCCTGACAGCCGACTTTCCCGCGCATTCCCAGCCGCTCCAATCCTCCGTGTTCTCTTTGGCGTAATGAGGCGCTTGGGTATTTGGTGGCGGTGTCACATTTGCCCAGCTGCCAGGCAAGGCTGGAAACGACCGGAAGTGGTCGACTTCAGCGCACACGCATCGCCACTTTCAGCCTCGCAATCGATGGATGGATGGACGGGCGGCCCGACTTCTGTGCGAGGCCCGTCCTTTCCATCGGAGCCGGTCGTCCCCATTGATGCGATGGACATCCTCGCTGATCGCGTCCATCCCCCTGGCCATACCGCATAACTGGGGCATGTCAAGCGATTCACCAACTATCCGCGAGCTGTTATACGTCAATCCCCTCGCCAATTCCTTCAGTTCCGCTCTTTCTCGCCTCTGGCAGGTGCCACTCGTGAGGTTTCCGTGCTTCAAGCGCACGGCAGGCGCCGCGTGGCGTCTTGAAAGAGTCTCGCCCACCTCCTGAAAATGCCCGATGCGGACCTCTAAAAATAAATTTAGCTCTGTCTCGGCATCGGCGCGGAAGCACGCAGCGTCGCACCGCCAAGCCCCTATCTCCGTTCGAGATCGCGGGGGCCAAGCAACGGGCAAACACAAAGCTGGCAAGGTCGGCGAGGGAGGCCCTTCTGGAAGCCGGCCTGGCGAATGAAAACGGCCTAGAGAGGCTCCTGAGGGTGTGCTGAAGCCGCCGCCGGCAGCTAAACTCAAAATCCAAATCCTCCGACGGCGGGCGACTTACATGGGCCCCTTCCGGCTACGGCACTTGTTTCATGCTTCGGTGCGGCCGCTCCTATTCGCCTGACCCCGGCTTCGACTCCCCACGTCTCCTGGGGTTCCTGCCGATCGCCTGTAAGATCGCAGCTACTCTCGGCGAACTAAAACACCCTGTCCCAGTGTCCAGCGAAGGGACCGGGCAACACGGGGTCGGGCAACATGCAGCGCTCATTCACGGCCGTCAGAGCCGCTTGCTCCCAGCATCGAGACCGCGCCGTGTCGACGGTACGGGCGGGCAAGGCGTGTTTCTTCCTGGTTCCCGGCGGTATCACCCTGGCGGCTCAGATCCAGATTTGCGTTCATAGCTTCTTCTCCTGACTCCTGGTCGGGCGTTCTATATGGGGTACTGGCCGTTTATCCTTTCCTGGGGGCTTGGGACGAACGCATAATAAAGCCAAGCCGCAGTCTTGATGGACTGATCTTCAACCTTCCCGCCTCCTTTTCCACTTCCGCCTTTTCTTATTATTCCCCTTTGTCCCTTTTCTTTTTCCTTGTCTAGATGATTTGTTGTTTCTCTTCCTCTCCTCATCCATTCCTTGTCTGAGGTTCTCTTCTTTCGACGTTTGGGCAGATAGCCCCGAATCGTCTGTTTCTCAAGGGACTGCTGGACGGCCTTTTTCGTTTCTCTCGTGTTCTTTCACACCTCATACCTTCATTTTAGTTCACTTTCACTTCAGCTTCGCTTCAGGTTCTTTTTTTTTTTTAAATTAGAATCCTTTCACAATGGACGCGGCCGCCGAAAAGCCCCAATGTGGTGGTGGCACCCCGCAGGGCGAGTACGACCTTGGCATCCACGTCGTTGGCTTGTGTAAGTCCCCAGACGGTTCTGAGGTAGAGGACCTCCCGGGTATGGCGGGCTCTTGCTAACGTTCTCTCTCTTCCGCGACTAGTCCTCGTCCTATTCGCTTCCATCGTCGGTATGCTGCCGTGTAACTCCGTCATACTAAGATATCCGCTAACACATCGTAGGATGTGGCTTCCCGGTGGTGGCCAAGAAGGTCAAGTGGATGAAGATACCTCCACCTCTCTTCTTCGCCTGCAAACACTTCGGTACCGGTGTCCTAGTAGCAACGGCTTTCGTCCATGTTAGTGGCATAGACCCCTGTGCGAGACAACGAGTCGCTAACGTCAACAGCTCCTCCCGACCGCCTTCGGAAGTCTTTCGGACCCATGCCTTCCCGACCTGTTCATCGAGGACTATCCCGCAATGCCCGGCGTGATCATGATGGGCTCCATGTTCATGCTCTTCGTCATCGAGATGTACCTCAACGCCAAGACGGGCGGCCATTCCCACGGCGGTCCAACCGGCGAGGCGCGGCCCACAGCGATCTCACCCCCCCGGCCCCGGCGGCCCAGTAGCGTGGGCTCGTTCCCCGACGCGACGGCGGAGAAGAGGGCGGCCCAGCGCATGTACGAGGAGGAGCTCAGCCGACACGAGGACCCCTTCATGACCCCCGACGAGAAGGCCAACTCGGATATGCCCACCTGGTTCATCGTCTTCTACGAGCAGTACGTCCGGCAGCGCCTTGAGCTCGTCAAGATGATCCAGGGCTCGCAGGGCTCCAGCTCCGGATCCCTCCCCGAGAACCCGCCCAGCTACGAGAAGCCTCTGATCGACCCCGAGGGCCAGACCGTCGACCCGGCCGTGTACCGGAAGATGTCGGCCAACATCACCCTCCTCGAGGGCGGTATCCTGTTCCACTCGGTCTTTGTCGGCATGACGGTCTCGCTCACAAACGACGGCTTCATCGTCCTTCTCGTCGCCATCCTGTTCCACCAGATGTTCGAGGGTCTCGGCTTGGGGTCGCGAATCGCCGAGGTGCCGTATCCGAGCAAGAGCATCAGGCCGTGGGTGCTTGTGGTGGCGTTCGGCACTACGGCGCCCATCGGGCAGGCCATTGGCATCCTGGCGCGGGACTCGTACGACCCGGACAGCGCTTTTGGGCTGATCATTGTGGGCATATTCAACGCAATGTAAGTACATAAGACGACCCGGCCGCCAATCCTTGCCTAGGTTCCTCGCTCACATTTCTAGTTCGTCGGGTCTGCTCATCTACGCCGCGCTTGTGGACCTTCTGGCCGAAGATTTCCTCTCCGAGGAGGCCCAGCACGTCATGACCAAGGCCATGAAAATCAAGGCTTTCTGCTGGGTTCTCGCTGGTGGTGAGTGTCACCGGAGCCCCGTCCAATACCGTGCTTTCCCGCAAGCGACTAACGTCTTATAGCTACTGGAATGGCCGTTGTTGGAATTTGGGCATAGATGCCCACTTAGCAGCCGGAGGACGGACCGCATCGAGGGCGGTAGGGAGGAGAGGGAGGAGAGTTTTGATGGATGGGGAGAGGAGGAACCAAAAACCGATAAAAAATGGAGGAGGGATACGGACATTCTTTTTTCGGACCCGAGTGTGTACTGTCCAAGCAACGGATCAATTTCAAACGGAGGAACAGGCTCGCTTTTCTCTGGGCTACAGCTGGGAACGAGAGCGACGCGTCAATCCAGTCCGTATTCCTCCTCACACGAGCACTTGTATTATTTTTTTGTAGTAATAACGGAAGACTTTCAGAAATACATGGGGAACCTAAGTCCAACGGGAATCTCTGACCTTTCAAAATACTTCAGTGACGGAAAGGATGCAAAGTGACATGGAGACGCACAGAGCAGCAGATGGATGACGAACAACACGACGAAGCGCGGCCTCGGCATGTTGCAGTAATATAAATTTCCCCCTTGACGCCGAAACGACCCTTAGTCTACCTCAACACTGACCTAAACGCCCTCCATGACCTCTCTTCTCCAGTCCGCCCCCGATTCAAGCCATGCCCGAGCCCCTGAACCCTGAAACGAAAAAGCCACCCAACGCCCCCAAAACCAAATCCGATAACGCGCCGTAACCGTTTTTAGGAAGAAACAAAGGGAGGGCGGGGAGCGTCACGCCATGAAGTCCTCCTCCATCTGCGTCATCCCGCCGCCCCTGAACGCCGGCTCCTCGTTCGAGGGCGCCGAGTTGGAGCGCACCCGCACCTTGACCTCCCCCCTGACGCCGTCCAACCGCACACCCCTAATCTCCTCGCCACCCTGCCCCGCCGCGGTCCCCTGTTCTCCCGCCGGACCACTCGCGGGGGCGCCCGCGCCGCCCCCGGCGCCGCCCTGCAGGACCCCGCTGCTCGGCCCGGAACCAGAACCCCCGCCAGTGCCCGCGGGCCTCTCCGAGTGCCTGAACAACTCCCTGAACCACTCCGTCGCGTCCCGGTTGCCCTCCACGAGCCACTTCAGGCAGAGCGTCACCCTCTCCCTCGAGAGCGGCTGGTGCCCGTCATAGGTGACGCAGTTCAGCAGCGCCGCGAGCCCGTTGTTCTTCAGGATCTGCTTCTGCACCGTCGGGTTCCCAGGTGTGCTCCGCCCCGTGGGCGGCTGGAGGAGCGTGGAGAGGATGGTGAAGATGGGGGCCTTGGTGCCGGACCAGGCGTACCGCGATGCCTGGTCGCGGGAGGCCGAGGCCGCGTGGGCCGACTCCAGCGGCTGTGTGCTGTCCAGGGACTCGGACTCGGAGTCTTCGTATTCCGAGCGCGGGTACTCCCTCTCCTGCGGAACGGCCCTCGGCTGCCCCGTGGTGACGTCCACGATGGGCAGCTTCGGGACCGCGGATTCGAGGGCCACGAGCAGCGTGATGAGGTCGTACACGGCCTCCCACTCGATCAGCAGCTCGCGCGTCTCCTTGACCTCGGCCACGAGGAGCAGGAACTCGAGGTACTGGATCAGGGCCGCCTTGGCGCGCTGCATCTCCCAGTAGTGCATGGGGAACTCGGCGCCGGCCGCCTTGCCCTCGCGCACCTGGGTCTGCAGGTGCATCACAGCGGCGTACTCGGGCACCACCCTCGACCGGAAGAAGCCAAAGAGGAAGTGCACCAGCTTGAGGAGCCTCGTCTTCTCCGGGCTCGACGCGCTCTCGAGCCCCGAGCGCGAGGAGCAGAAGATGTCGCCCACCAGGCGGAGGAGCATGCTCTGGGCGGGGCTGATGAAGTGGCGGTGCGCCCGCAGCCTGTTCCACGCGTAGGGGATCAGCGCGTTGTGGTGCAGCGCCAGCACGACGTCGCGCATGACGGTGTACACCAGCGACGTGTCGTCCAGCACCCAGATGCCCACGTACACCAGCATCTCCCTGAAGAGGCTGCGGCCCGAGTTGAGGGCGAGGAACATCTTGCAGCGCGTCTTCTGCAGGTTCTCGCCGCACGCGCTCAGCCCGTCGCCGTGGCTGTCGAGGATGCACGTCTTGATGATCATGTACAGCGCCTCGATCTGGCGCGGGTCGAGGATGTTGGGGATCTCGGTGAGGATGCCCGAGGTCATGCCGTCGTCGCCGTCGTCGAGGCGGAGGTTGTAGTTGTAGGCGGCCGAGGCCGACTGCGAGGTCTGCGCCTCCTTGGCGGTGGTGTTTACGGCGCAGCGGAGGAGGAGCGACTGGCGCGCGACGTCCAGCTGGCCCTTGGCGAAGGCAATGGTGTGCATGGGCTTGTTGGGCCCCTCGTAGCCGGGGTCCATGGCCTGCGTCCACCAAGTGTCGATCTCGTGCGAGGTGCGCTTGTACTGGCTGTCCTGCTCCCACTTGGTCGGCGCCTCGACGTTCCAGTGCGGCGCGGACGCGTCGTCCTGCGCGGGGATGTCGACCGACCCCCTCGGCAGCCAGTTCCACGCCAGAGGCGACATGGGCTCCAGGGGGCCGGGGGCTTTGTTGGCGTGGTGGTCGGCGTAGTCCTTGAGAAGGGTGGCGGCGGAGGGGTCCAGCTTGGAGTTGCGGGCGAGCCAGTTCTGGATCTCGACGCGGGCGACCTCCGGGTTCAGGTCCGGGAGCGGGCGCTGCTGGCCCTCGAGCGGCGCGGTGTCGATCTCGCCCTCGTCGAAGAGGACGTCGAGGAAGAGCTGCATCTTGTTCCAGTGGTGGCCGACGACCCAGTTGTGGGCCTGCTGGAGGGTGGTGACCAGAAGCCTCTTGACTGTTACGAAGTGGTTAGCAAGACCGTCGGTGGCCTCCCACGCATGGGACGAGGAATGCGCACATACAGAGATCGTGGATCTCGAACACCCGCTCCAGGCTATCGGCGGAAACCTCGCCGTCGGCCGGGCCCTTGGAGTTGTTCGTCACGTAGGCACAGAGCACAATGGTCTTGTAGGCCATCTTGTCGAACCTCGCGGCGGCGCACAGGTCCTGCGGCACGGGCCTCGAGTCGCTCACGAGCACGTTCCGGGCAATCTGCATCAGGATCTCGAGGATCTGCACGTCCTCCTTGATGGTGGCGTAGTTCTTAACTATGAGGGCGGTGCTCTGCGGGTACGAGGCGGCCACGTCGGGGCCCTCGAGCGGCCCAAGGGCGCGGTTGGCCAGGCTGGGGATGGCGGTGGCGAAGATGCGGCGGAGGTAGACCCAGATCTCGACGTTGGGGCCGAACTTTCTCGTCCTTGGGCGGTGTTAACACGGGCACAGAGAGAGAGAGAGAGATGTAGCCTCTCACTCACTCACTCACACCCACGTGTTGTGAGAGGTGAGACGGCGGGGCAAAACTCACCGGACGTCCTCGTCCTGCGTCTTCCCGAGTGACTTGGAGAGCATCGTGATGGCCTGGCACGTGCTCTTGGGTCCCAGGATCGGCCGGCCGGTAAAGTGCGACTCGAGGGTGATGAGGCTCGCGAGCAGGCACCGCTCCTCGATGGACTCGCCGCGGCTGGGCGACGGGCCGAGCGGGCGCGGCGCGGGCGTGGCCGGGCTTCCCGACGATTCGGCCGACATGGTTCGGTGACGCGAGCCTGCCAGCGAGCCGGGGGGGTCCGTTTGAGATAATGCTGGTGGGAGAGGCGGGATGGGATCGCGAGGCGTTCGAATGTGGTGAGACGGAGTTGGCTGAGAAATGTGCCGTGGCGATGCGGAAGATGTGAGAAGTGAGAACCACTGTGGAAATGTTTTTGTGGAGCTCCAAATGCACTGGCTCGGCGTCGGCGAGGTGCGGGCGAGGTCGAGGTCGGATCCAGGCCGGGGAGAACCTCGGGGCAAGAGATGTCTCTGATGCTTCGATGTTGGGATATCGTGCTTTTTTTGGTGGGGTCAAAGAGGCTCTGGGCGTTATTATTACGTGGTGGGGGACGAGGATTTTCAAGGGTCCGCCGCTTCGTTTCTGCCGTTTTTGAGAGATGAGAGACGCCGTCAATCGGGCAGTTGGTGGGACTAGTGTGGTACCCGGTACCCCGCATTCCGCGGCAGATGCGGGCTCTTCCGACACGGAGCGAGTATAGGTACCTTTGCCACAACCTGCGTGTCGCGGAACACTTGCAGTGGGCACGCTGTTAAACGGACAGGCACAGGTATCCAGGCGTTCAGGATCCTTCCCTTCTCACTCAACGTCAACATATCAATACGCAAGAGACACCCGCTACCCTTCCCACTCAACTTGAACATATTCTTCATAAGAAATATCCGCTGTTAAAACCCCAAATCGCTCTAATTGCCCATAACAAGATACACCGTGAAAGCATACCCGACCGAATAATACACTTCTCCGGAAACCGTCGCTCCCTCACGCAAACCCGAACCCCTGCGCGTTGCCCAGCGCCATGCCCAGCCTCTCCTTCAGCACCTCCCTGTCGTCGTACTCGGGCAGCAGAAGCGTGCCGTAGCATGTGTATGCCGTCGGCAGCCGCCCCCCGGCCCGCTCCTCCCCATTCTTCTGGATCACAAACTGCACATGCTGCATGCCCCCCACCGGCACCCGGTCCGACGCCGTGACGAACTCGAGTAGCCTCCTCTTCATCTCGTCGTCGTACTTTCTGACGATGCTCCAAAAGTCCCGGATCGTGTGGTGGCTCGCGTCCCATCCGTTGTAGCGCGCGTGCCGCTTCAGCTCCATCAAGTCGATCTCCTGCGTGCCCTCCACGAGAGACTGCAGGATCGACGGTGTGAGCATCTCGAGTGCCTTGGGGTGGAGGCACGCCTTGAAGCCGCGCTCAAACGCCGCGTACTCTGGTCGCACCGAGACGTCTGTGAGGAACTTGATGTAGTCGCTGACGTACGCGCTCCGGTTCTCGTTGGTGACCATCGGCGCGTCGACTGGGTTCTCTTCCGATGCCGTGGCCCGGTTGTTCCCGGGGAGAAGCGCCACCCGGGGCCAGGGCCTATCCGCGTCGGCCTGCATGTCCCGCGAGACGGGCACATCGAACGCTTGCACAGAGAACTCGTACGTGCGGGCGAACACGTCCTCCACCGCCCCGTCGCTCTCGTCCCACTCGAGGAGCATCGTCAGCCCACTGCCCAGCTCCGGCCACCCGTCCGCGATGTGATGGAGCTCGTTGACCGGCTCGCCCAGGAGCTTCCGGTAAAACGCCTTTGGAAGAGTGACGGGGATCGTGATGCCGTTGTAAATCGCCAGCGAAAACAGGACGCCGATGAGCTCGAACTTCCACGTTTCAACCAGCGACCCGGGTACGAACCACGCCATCCTCGTCCGTTCTTCTACCGTAAAGGCGCCATAGCTTGGGTCGAATACCTCGGCAACGGCGAGCGCGAAGAATTCCTGCTGTACTCCTCCAAGGTCGAATCCTTCCTCGCCGTTGTCCTCTCCGAGGTGCACCTTCAGCGGTCGCAAGAGTTCCCTCTCCTCCCGCTGCCAGAGCTGATCGAATGCATCCCGCAGGGCGGTGGGCCGGCTGATATTGAGGATCAGGTACTTTGACATGGCTCGGCGGAGCAAGTCTTGCAGTACACGCCGATGCTGATGTCCCACGAGCCCGTCGCTCATGAATCGCCGTACCCGCTCAAAGACCGAACTGGGCTCTTCGTAGCCGCGGCTCATCCGCGACAGGTTGATTGCGCGGAAGTAGGACACCAGATTGGCGGGGTTAAAGATGAACGGACGGTCCAGCAGATGCTGCTGCTTTCGTGACGGCACAAACGATAACCACTCCACAGGAATGGTTGCAGAGTCGAGACGTTCAGCTAGATATTCGACTCTAAAGTTGACGTCGGCGAGGAGGAGTTCCTGCTGTCGTTCGTCTATGCCGAGTTAGTGCCTTCACTTCGAAACGTAGAGGTCGAGGGAAGGTGAAAACTCACACATTGTCTCGAGGAACAGCATCGCCCCGCCGAAGGCACTGTCGGGGTTGAATACTGGCTGTCCATCCCAGTCTTGCATGAGCACCGCCCTTGCCCAGTCCAGGAGCAGCAGCGGCAGTCCTTGGAGCGTAGGAGCGTGGTTCTGTGCTATCTCAGCGTCCGAGTTCAAAAAGTCCATCTGGCTGATCAGTGGCGCAAGGACATCCAGGTCCCCCGGAGTGTCGGCAACATTGTCGTCGAACTCGGCCAAGCTGGCGAAATGTTTCCGAACCACCAGGGCAGAGAAAAGTCGTCGCGCGAGGCGAAGTGCGAGATCGTTGGAGAAGGTGTCGTCATACTTGAGACTCAGGTTCGAGTTAGATCGCGGACCGCCGTTGTTCGACAAAACCGAGCCGCTTGATCGCAGACGCGACAGATCTAGGAGGTGGGTCCGACTGGGTACTTCGGGCGCAGCAGCCGCAAGGGCATGCAGACATATGGACATCAGATGTCCCGCTTCAGTGTTTGTGAGGGCCTTTGGGGCCCTGGGGAAGGATCTCGTGCTGGGAGACTGCGCGGGTTGGAAGGCTTTGGGTAGAGTGAAGAGCGCCGCGCTTGCAATCCAGAGACTGTGGAAGACAAGACTAGGTGCAGCATCGGTCAGGCGAACCATCGAACGCCATAAGCAGCTCGATTCAAGGAGCCTGCCGTCCTTCGTAAATGACCGGATAAGCGAGTGCGGGTCGCTCAGGACGTAGAACAGGCTCTGCTCGACGAACCGCTTCCACTCCAGCTTCATCGGCAGCGGGTAAGGTGTTGGCGCGCCCGACACCCTCCTTAGCCTTCCCGGCTGTGGTTGCCACGAACTGCCCCGGGGCAGCAACGAAGGTGATTCGAAAGTCGAGTCCTCTCTGAGAACACTAAACAGAAACTCGACGACTTCGAAGTTGAGGCGCGAAAGGGATTGCGGCAGTATGGAGTCGCCGAGAAGAGAGTAGTCCGTTTCGTCCGCAAGGGGGTCCACAACCGGATCACTTGTCCTTGGCGACTGATCTTGTGCTGGCTTGGTCGTTACGCCACCGGGCTCTCCATTGTCGCTGTCCGCGTGGGCACTGCCTTGCGATTCTTCCCCCTCGCCTTCGCTCTCACCCTCGCCGAGACCGTCCGGCAGATCCTTTGTCTCCCCGCTATCAGCCTCGTCGCCCGACGCAGAACGCCCCCTTTCGACTTCTGCGTCATCAGAAGAGCCACCCGGAGAGGGCGGGGCAAACGAGACCTCCCTGTTTGACGCCTGGCTCTTAGGCGGCCTCGGGAGCTTCTCGTGGAATCCGCCGATTCGCGGAGACACAAGCGTCGGCGGGCCCTCTTCGCCCGCGGCACTGGGCACGAACGGATCGGTCGACAGTTTTCGGATCGGCTTTGTCGTTGGCGCCCGCACTTTGGCGTTGGAATTCCGCCTCTTGCTGCCTTTCTTTGTCGGCGCGCTGGGCTTGCTTGGGGTCGCCGGATCCCTGGCAGGTTGTAGGGGACGCGCCGCTTCTGGGGTTTTGGACTCGTTCCCATGACCGGGCGTCTTTGTCTTGGGCGAGGGAGGGGACGTCGGACGCTGGTGGGGAGACAACGACGGACGCTTCGGTGAGTCTGCGCGGGGCGTCCCCTGGTCTGAATCGACACGCAGGTCGTCCACGCGCTTGGTCAAAGTGTCGAGGCCGTGGGGTGTTAGCCACTCCAGCATCCTGAAGGCAACGGACCCGAACATGTTGACTGTAAATGATCGGGTGTCCTGCCTGACCGGTTGTTCCTCGACCTCAAAAGCCGTTGCGCTTCGTCGCCTTGCTGCTGGCTGCTCGCTTTGGGTATTTTCGGGGCTCGGGCTCAGATTTGCGCTCCCTCCGTCATGGCCCGGAGAAACTGGAGTGCGACGTGCGGGTTGATCATCGTTTTGTTGTCGTGGGCTGTCAGCGGATAGTCTCCTCTCTTTCCCCTTGCTGGTCGGGCGCTGCCGGTCGGGGTCCTTAAACGCGGCATCCCCGGTCGGATGCACCGGTGATATCACCAGCGAGTTCATCGCCGATACAGGGGTATCCTTCCCAATGCGCAGATGCGGACAGAGCTGGCGTTCGGGGTCGTCTTGCGTTGCCACGTATACGGCCAGCGTCCGGGCGCTAGTCGGGTTATATCGGCGAAGAGGGGCCTTTCCGGCCATACGTTTTCGGCAGGAGAGGCATGATGGCGTGGTGCACGAGGGATTGCTGCAGCCATATCGAAGTTGCGCGATAAACCTGGCAGTTGAGCAAAGTTAGGAGTTGCGTGGGCGCCAGACGGGGGACGCCACGCATGAGCGGGCGGTACGCACCTTTCGACCAGAGTCTGGAAGTTATGACGGCGGGTGGCCTTGTGGATGGTGTATACATGACGCGGGTTCTCGACGAATTGGACGAGGTCCTTCAGCTCGGGCGGAGCATCGCGAGGAAGCCTGGGGAAGGGCGCCTCTTCCCAGAGGAGGGCGATCAGATCCGTCTCGACATCCGGATGGCCGGCCTGGCAGGAGCGAGCCCGTTCCGGAGTCATGTCATCCGGGGGACTGCGGGCGGCTGGGATAGATGGCTCGTAGGTGTCGGAAGGATAGGGCGCGCGAGGTCGAGGAGCTCTGGCAGCCAGGCCTCGTCGCCTGATGGGGCTGTGGCGGCGTCAAGGGTTCGTGTCGCCGGAAGCGGCGTTTGTTGGGGGAAGGCTGGGCAGATGCGGCCGAAGGAGATGCGACCAAGGCTCAGCCGGGGTCTGGATGTGGATGAGGCCGGTGTGGAGACAAGGCACCACCAAAGTCGATCTGGCGTTCCGAGGTGCGTGGGTGTGTCGGATGTGCGGCTGATGCCTCGTGAGAAAAAGAACGGAAAGCGCCTGCCGCCCAGCCAAGCGTCGAGCCGTGACTGTGATGACGCTGCTCCAGCCAGAAGCAGGGTCTGGAAAGGTGGCGCCGGCCTGCGCGAGACACTGGGCGGACACCTAATTGCTCGGCGGGTTGGCACCTAACAAAGCCGTAATAATGTGTGAGGAAGGCCAAGGTGCACTGTCAGGATTGGCGCACTCCATTCAAGTTGACCCGACTCGGGGTCACCAGGCAAAACTGCTGCAAAAGTGTGTGTTGTCTGACAGAACAAAGGCTTGCCTTTTCGATTTCTTACGATGGATACGAGTATGCTACAGAGCTCTGAGGGCGAGTATTTTGCGCGCCTGGAACAAAGCCCGATTTCTTGATTCCGTCCCTTGGAAGACGAACATGTTGTACATAATCAACATGAAGCAAGCGCCTTTTGCTCGTCCTGCCGGGATCTGGCAGCAAGATCAGTCAGCAGGTCCGGGCCTGGAAATCGCAGACAATGTCCATGTGTCGATGCCGGCCCATGTTCCATCTTTTCGGTGTGGCGAACTCCAAGTCACCTTCCATGAGCGATAATGGCCTCAGCTGCCCCAGGCAACTGTCAGCTCTGGTGGTTCTGGGCTCCCGTGCGTGGCGTTCAATGTTATGTTCAATTTTCTCGCCACGCCACTGAAGGCGCGAACCATGCGGTCCCAACAAGGCGGGCAGGCCCATTGGATCCCACTAGCACATGGCCTGAGGGCTTATTAATAGCAGATCGGAGTCATAGTGCATGCGGTAGGCTCGGATCATGTTGGAAGGTAACCTTGCGCAAACCCCGCCATGATAAGAGGCGATAAGGCCCCGAAAATTCCCACATTATTTGAATATTTCCCCTCCTTCCGTCAGACCTTCAACCAACCTCGAGTCCCAAACTCGCGACAGACTCGTTGTTTGAGCGCCCATCCGAAGCAAAAAAACACGGCATATCCACCCGCTGGGCTGGTTTACAACCCTGACGACCATACGGGCCAGTCCCACGCGCCGCTACACCGTCTGGACCGCATCCAACGCAGCACTTCTACCCCGCCATCGCCATCGCCATCACCACACCATCACCGCCACCATCACCAGTTCGCCCATCATGGCTACTGTCGCCTCCCCCCAGGCGAGCGTCGCCGCCTCGCACCCCTACACTTGCAACACATGTCAGGTCGCCTATCGCAACCCTGACCTGCAAAAGGGCCACATGAAGAGTGACTGGCAGTAAGTGCTCCTTGCCCCCCCGGCAGCTTTGCGTGTCGTGGTTGCGGGCTGTGCCCCGACCGTGACCTCTTTCGGAGAGAGCCCGGCTAACGCGCATCTTCCGCTGCAGCCGCTACAATCTCAAGCGAAGAGTCGCATCTCTACCTCCCATCACTGCCGAGGCCTTCACCGAGAAGGTCCTCCAAGCGCGCGAGCAGACGACCGCCGAGGCCGACAAGGCCCTCTTCGAGAAGGTCTGCGACGTCTGCCAGAAGACCTACTACAGCGAGAATTCCTTCCAGAACCATCTCTTGAGCCAGAAGCACCGCGCGAAGGAAGCGAAGGGGCCCCACACTGCAGGCGGCATTCCTGACGAGGCCAGTTCCGTCATGAGCTCGACATTTTCTCTGGGGGATCCGGTAAATACGAAAGGCGGGGACGACGAGTCGGTCGACCTGGGCGTCGAAGAGGAGTTCAACCAGGTTATCGAGGGCCTCCAGAAGGCGCAGGTTTCGCACACGAGACCGTCGCCGGTGAAGCGGCCGTCCAACCCGCCGCCGGGCGAGTCGTCGGACAAGGAGCGTGGCTCGGACTCGGCCACGCCGACGCCTCCCCAGCCGGATCCCGCCACGTTATCGCAGCAGTGCTTGTTCTGCAGATACCAGTCGCCCACTGTCCCGCTGAACGCCCATCACATGGAGCGCTTCCACGGCATGGTCATCCCCGAGAAAGACTTCCTGGTCGATCTTGAAGGACTGATCAAGCACCTATGTTCCAGGATCTACGTCGACTTGCAATGCCTGTCCTGCGGAAAGTCCAAGTCGAACGCCTTTGCCGTGCAGACCCACATGCGCGACGTCGGCCACTGCACAATTCCCTTCACCACCGAGGTGGAGCAGCTGGATGTTGGAGACTTCTATGATTTCAGGGGCACGTACTCGGACGACGAGGAGGATGATGAGGAAGAGGAAGAGGACGGCGAGGGCACCAAGAAGAAGAACAAGCTCGGAGGCAAGAGGCCATCGGCCGCCACGGGCGAGAATGGCGAGGATGAGGGCTGGGAGACGGACAGCTCGGCTTCATCCTTCGAGTCGGAGGAGCTGACAGCTGTCCGGGCGGATGCCGATGACGAGGAGCAGTACGAGCGGCTCAGCAAGAACCCCCACCACTCGCACCACGACCCGAGATCGCACCACCAGCCCGACGGTTGGCACTCGCACGCCCACAAGGGCACGCGGGCGGTGTTTTACGACGACTACGAGCTGCATCTCCCCTCTGGCAAGTCTGTCGGCCACCGGTCTCTAAACAAGTATTACCGCCAGAATCTCCACAACTACCCGACCCCCGAGGAGCGGGCCGAGAGGCTCGCCATCGAGAACGGCGAGGCTGGTGAGGACGACGAGGCTCCGGAGGGCGAGGACGGCACGGTGGCCAACGGGGAGCAGAACCACAGTAGGGCAGTGATCCCGCGGGGTGAGAAGGGCATCCTGGGGGTCTCGGACCAGAAGAAGCAGGAGCTCCGCAAGGAGGTGCGCAAGGGCCGCGATGCGGGGCAAGCGCGCGCGGCGAGGAGGGACCTGCGCCTTGGACAGTCGGCCAACAACCAGAAGACCTACTACTACCGCTACGACGGCGGTGGTTAGGCTTGGGGCAGTCCACGCGGTGCTGGTGCCCTGTTTCCTGCTTGTTGCGTTCATCTCTTTTAGGAGCCTGGGGCGGGTCAGAGAGGGTCGGAAGGAGTTGATGGGAGGACGGAGAGGGTGCATGAAGCATAGACTAGGTTTTATACCGCTTCCGAAGCGGAGCCTTGGTAACAGAAAAAGTAAAACAACGTTTACGGGGATGACATATCCGTCTGTGTTCACTGAAGACTGGTGTTGGTGATATGATGCTTGAGGTGGATTTCTGGCTTGTCATGGCTGGAGAATGCTGTGAGATCTACATGTACATGGGCAGAACACTTGCAAGGGTCGTCGGCAGAACAGTGACCCGATAGAGGGTAGAGAGCTGGGTGACAGGAATTTGGGGGAGAGTTTCGGGACGACTAAGCACGCATATTGGGCGAGCGTCCCCCGTCCGCCTGGGCAGCAGGAAGAGCGGCAGGGACTAACACCATACGACGCAGTTCACGGCATGTGCAATGGATGTATAGAAGCATCCCACGAAAGCTAACCTACGCGATATCACCAGCCTGCATCTCCCCGCCGACCCTCGAAGACTTCTCGAAACTCTTCATCGGCTTGAGACCCCATCGCCCGAACATGGCACTGTCCTCGTCCCAGCCGTTGCACTCCGTCGTCAGCATCTTCTCGCCGGTGAAGATGGCGTTGGCGCCGGCCATGAAGCAGAGGGCCTGCTTCTCCTCGGACATGGTCTTGCGCCCGGCGGCGATGCGGATGATGGTGGTGGGCATCAGGATGCGGGCGGTGGCGACCGTGCGGAGGATGCTGGTGAAGGGCACGGGCGGCTGGTCGCCCAGCGGCGTGCCCTTGATGGGCACGAGGGCGTTGACGGGGAAGCTCTCCGGGTGGGCGGGGAGCGTGGAGACGGTGTGCAGGAGGCCGATGCGGTCGTCGGACGACTCGCCCAGGCCGAGGATGCCGCCGGAGCAGACGTTGATGCCGGCGTCGCGGACGTGGCCCAGCGTCTTCAGGCGCTCGTCGTACGTGCGCGTCGAGATTACGGACGGGTAGAACTCGCGGCTGGTGTCGACGTTGTGGTTATACGCCGTCAGCCCCGCCTCCTTCAGCTCCTTGGCCTGGTGGTCGTCGATCATGCCGAGAGTCACGCAGCACTCCATGCCCATGGAGCGCACGCCCTGCACCATGGCCTTGACGTTCTTGAGCGAGTTCTTCCGCCCGCGCATGTCGCGCCACGCGGCACCCATGCAGAAGCGCGTGCTCCCCTTGTCGCGAGCCACGCGCGCCGCGGCGAGCACCGACTCGACGGTCTCGGTGCGCTTCGCCTCGAGGCCGGTGCCCTTCTGGTAGCGCGTGGACTGGGCGCAGTAGGAGCAGTCCTCGGTGCAGCCGCCCGTCTTGATGTTCATGAGCGTGCAGAGCTGGACCTCGGCGGGGTCGTGGAAGCGGCGGTGGAGGCTCGCCTTTCTGAGGTCAGACTGGCGGCCCCGGGGAGCAGATGGGCGGGGATTTGGGGGGGTGGTTTGTGGTGAAGAGGGTGCGAGCTTACCGCCTGGTACGCTAGCTCTATCGGGGAGCTATAGTAGATGGAGGCGATCTCCTTGCGCGTCCAGTCCTGCCGCGGACCCTCGGCAGCGACGGCCTTCCTCAGGATTCGGCCGGCATGGTCCTGTCCCTCGTTCTCGATACCTTCATCCTCCAGAGGCGTGGAAAGCGGGCTCGAGAGCGGTGCGACCTCGGGCGAAGGCTTGGCAGCGGCAGGGGCGGTGGACATGCGCGCGCGGGCAGAGGCCGACGAACGAGGGGCAGTGAGGGGCACTCGAGCCGTGATACTCGTCCTCTCCCGTGCCCGGAGCGCCGCACGACTGGCGGTTGTGACAGTCCGGTTCATGACTCTGGAGACAGATCGATATACAAACAATGCACTGGGGCCCTGGGACGAAATGACCTGGGGGACGGGAGGAAGAGGAAGAGGCCGCGGTCGGCCTGGGAGCCTCGACACTTCAGGGCCCCCAAAGGCGGACTGTCACGGCACAGAGGGGCTCAGCCGGAGCGTGTGCGTGTGCGTATGCATGTGCATGTGCATGTGTACTTAGGAGGCTAATGTTAAGGTGTGTAGTACTACGTATAGCACTATAGTGACTTGGACTAGTGTTGTCTATATTTTCCGAAGCAAATGTATCTTCCCATATAAGCAATACGACGAAATACCTACAAGGCCAAAGAATGGGCCTCTGTCGGCTGTACCTAATAATTTAACATCCATGATCCTCGGCGGCTGCACAAGCACGAACGAAGCAGTCAATCAGTCTATCCCGCGCGGAGAACCGGAACAACCGAGGCTCCACCTCTCCGGGTGCTTTATTACGAAAGATTATCCCCTGCGAATGCCACTGGTGGAGCGAGGGAATGTGCTCGGTGGAGCGGGTGAGCGAGCTGTGTGGGGCTTGCTGTGCGTTGAGTCAACAAGCCGCTGGACTGTTGAACGCGCAGTGAGTCAACGGCGTCCTATTCCCTCCCGGCTTGTTTCGGCTTCTACAGTCTACTTGTAGGGGCGGTCTCCGGTTTCGCTGGCCGCCGCGCGTTTGGAGGCTGCAGGTCCACCCACTCCCCCACGGCCCGGGCGAGCTTCTCTATCTCCGCCCGGGTGTTCGCCGCATGCAGGCAGATCCTCACCCTCTCTGTGCCCCGGGGCACTGTCGGCGCGACTATGGCGCGCACGGTGAGCTCCCTCTCCTGGCAGTGCTGCGCGAGACTCCGCGCGAGCGGTGTTAGCAGCGGGATGATGGGCGACCTGGGCACATTCGCGTCGAGACTGAGCAGCCCCGGTGTGCCCTGTTGCCGCCTGGAGATTGAGAGGAGGAGGCCGTGCGCGTAGGTGGTGAGATCGCGCAGCTGACTCCTGAGGGCGTCCGCCCGGCCGCTCTCTAGGAAGTCGTAGGTTACTCTGATGCTCGCGAGACACGCCAGCGGCATCGCGGTGGCGTATATGAGCGTGCGAGCGTAGTTGATGAGGTACTGGCGGGTGACGTCGGAGCAGAGGATAACGGCTGAAACCCAAGTTGGGCCGTCAGTACCAAACTTACACGCCGTGGAGCGCGCAACAAAGCTACTCACCCCCAAACGAGCCCATGGCCTTGCCAAACGTGTGCAGGCGAGCAAACACCCTTTCTTCAAGCCCGAGCTCACACACGAGGCCGCGGCCCTGCCGGCCAAAGAGCCCCGTCGAATGCGCCTCGTCCACGACGATGTGGCCGTTTCCCCGGGGCAGCAGCCGCTCGACGCAGGCAACGATCTCTTCCAGGGCTGCGACGTCGCCGTCCATGCTGTACACGCCCTCGACGGCCACGAACACCGACGTCTTCCCGTCGCGGACGTCCTCGCCGTCCTCGCCGCGCAGAAGCTCCGAGAGCACCCCGGCCAGGCTCTTCGGGCCTGTCGAGCTCCCGTCGCTACCCGTCCCCTCCGGTGAATTGTGCCTGAACGCGAGCCGTCGCCCCGCTCGACTTGACCTCATCCCATCGTGCACGCTGGCGTGGATAAGCTCGTCGTACACGATCATGTCCCCGGGCTGCGGCACGCAACTGAAGAAGCCCACGTTGGCGTCGAACCCCGAGTTGAAGAGCAGACCGGCGGGTGCATTGTGGAATGCAGCCAAGTCGCGTTCCAGCGACTCTGCCGGCGACGTATTGCCGTCGAGCAATCTGGATCCGCCCGAGCCGAAGAGCGGGAGGGGCGGCGTGGCGGATGCGTATGCTTCGATGGAGGAGAGATAGGCCTGGCGAACCTCTGGGATGAGAGGCAGCGAAAGGTACGAATTGGACGAAAAGTCAACGTTGGAACCGGGGGCCGTGGTCAGCCGGCGGAGCAGTGAGCGGGACTGCCGGCTGGAGAGCCGCGCAGCCAGCTTATCCTCGAGACTGTGAGGCCCAGCGGTCATGGCGATGGCGTGGGTTGGCTTGCTTTGTTTCCGTTACAAGGTTTCGAGAGAAATCCCCTAATGGAGGGTGCGCCACACTCTGCTGGATCATCAGGGTTGGGATGGAACTATCCAATTGGCCATTGCTGAGCGGCTCGCAGAGACAAGGATGGCACGGCACGGCAGTGTGGAGCCAGCTGGTTCGACAAAAGAGACCAAGCTTTCCCCTGCACGCCTCGTAGCACCGATACCGGCTGGGTGACACCATTGCGGTGGGTGGGCCCGAGTCACTGACCGGAAAGGGGCGGGTCGGCAGCCGGATCTTTGCAAGGTGGCCAGAGACGGGAAGGTGTACCGAGTAGTATGTACGGCTAAAAGTCTGTAGCATGTGAGACTAGACGTACATAGGCCGGCTGGGACTAGGGCACTCCGCACCGACGATCATAGAAATCTTGGCTTTGCATGCGGGAATATTAGTGACTCTTGCATGCCGAATAGCTGACGAGCTCCGTAGGTACCCGCACTTGACGCATACTACGTACTACTACGTAGTATACCCCTTTCGCCAGGTTCCCAGTGCCGATGCTTGTCGTCCCTTACATGGAAGCTCGACACATCTAACATGGCGCCTCTGTCAGCCCTACTGCGGCGCCACCTCCGGGTCTATCAGATCTACGGCGCCAATACGGACGTCGGCAAGACTATCTTTGCTACTCTACTATGCAGGGCCGCGGCCAAACTGTACAGGGGAGAGTCCACGTCATATCTGAAGCCCGTCTCTACTGGGCCGCATGATGAAGCCGACACTTGGTGTGAGTGATAGTCGCCCGAGCCAATGCAATGTGAAGCTGACAGGACGCTACTAGATGTACACGGAATGATAAGAAAATAAGAGATTGTCGGTCGCAAGGGCCTGACAGGTGTAATTGGCAGCCACATCCGCAAGTACGCGCCGTCGACGGCCGAGGAGACGCTGTTCCAGTATGACGACGCCTGCAGCCCTCACTCTGCTGCCAGACTGTCCGGTAAAGTAAGGAGCCAATATCGCCCTCCCGGCCCCGACCCCGCTCTAACTATACAAGCACATTCCCTCGGACGACTCCCTCCTGGCCCTGATCTCAGAGCGCGTGTCCCGGCGCTCCGCCCTAGGACCGGGTTGGCTCTTCCTCGAGACGGCCGGCGGCGTCCACTCCCCGGGTCCCACCGGTACACCGCAGGCCGATCTATACGCGCCGCTGCGCGCGCCCACCATCCTCGTGGGTGATTCGAAGCTAGGAGGCATCTCCCAGACCATTTCCGCCTTTGAGTCCCTGAAGCTCCGCGGTTATGATATCGAGACGCTGCTGGTCTTCCGGGACGACGAGTACCAGAATCATCTGTACTTGAGGGATTACTTTAGCGGGCGCTCTGACATGTCCGTCGAGACGGTGCCCCCGCCTCCCCGGCGGAGTGATGACCATGACCAGGAGACAAAGGCCATCATGTCGTACTACGACTCGACCGCCTCCGAGGGCACCATGGGAAGGGTCCTCGACACCCTAGACCGCCGGGGAAAAGACCGGCTCGCCCGCCTCGAGAGCCTAAGCCAGAAGGCCAGCGAGACGATATGGTACCCCTTCACCCAGCAGAAAAACTTCACCGCAGACAAGATCTCTACCATCGACTCGGCCCACGGCGACTTTTTCCAGATCCTGGCCCCAAAGACGAGCTACTCAGCGCCTGACGACGGCCCCCTTCTTCAGGCTGCCTTTGACGGCTCTGCCTCGTGGTGGACCCAGGGACTGGGGCACGCGAACACGCGGCTTTCCCTAGCTGCCTCGCACGCCGCGGGGCGATACGGGCACGTCATGTTCGCGGGGGCCATCCACGAGCCTGCCCTGGCGCTCGCCGAGATCCTGCTGAGGGAGCTGGGGAACCCGCGCCTCCGCCGCGTCTTCTACTCGGACAACGGGAGCACCGGCTGCGAGGTCGCCGTCAAGATGGCCCTGCGCGCCGCCAGGACGCGGTACGGCTGGTCCGCGGCCGAGAGGCTGGATATCCTGGGTTTGAAGGGGTGCTACCACGGGGATACCATGGGCTCCATGGACTGCGCGGAGCCGAACCCCTTCAACGAGGAGGTCGAGTGGTACGAGGGCAAGGGCTTCTGGTTCGAGTATCCTACGATCCGGTGCTTCGGGGGCGAGTGGCTCGTAGATGTGCCGGGTTCGCTGGAGCAGGACCTGGGAACCGGCGCCCGTTACGCCTCGTTGTCGGATATCTTCGATCTTGGCGCTCGGACCGGAAGCGACGCCTTTGACAACTACAAGCGGTATATCCACGGTACTCTCGAGCGCCTTCATGCCCAGGGACGCAAGTTTGGTGCCCTGATGCTGGAGCCCATCGTCCTCGGCGCCGGCGGCATGATCTTCGTGTAAGCCCCAAGTTTATTTTCGGGCGGTGGTGTCGTCTACTTACCAGATCGATAGGGACCCCCTTTTCCAGAGAGCGCTAGTCGACGTCGTCCGTGAAAACCCGTGTCTGTTCGGCTCGGAAACCGGCTCGGCCCCGCAAGACCAGCACACTTGGTCCGGCCTGCCGGTCATCTTCGACGAGGTCTTCACCGGCTTATACCGCCTCGGTCGATTCTCCGCCTCGTCGTTTCTTGGGACGAACGCAGACATCTCTGTCCACGCTAAGCTGCTTACTGGCGGGCTCGTCCCACTATGCACCACTCTCGCTTCTGAGTCTATCTTCAAAGCGTTCGAGGGTGACGAAAAGAGCGAGGCTCTGTTGCACGGGCATAGTTACACGGCGCACGCGGTGGGGTGCCAAGTAGCCGTTGAGTCTCTGCGGGAAATGCTGAGCATGGAATCGCGGGGAGCTTGGGATCGGGCCAAGGCAGACGGGTGGATGGCTGAACCGCAGCATGTCAAGGACACCTCTGTGACGGCGACCCAGTCCGGGGTCGTGGGTGGTCCTGCATCCACCCAGCCCGTATGGTCCATGTGGCCGAAGGACTTCGTCGAGCACATCTCGCGCCAGAATACCAAAATCTCCGGCGTATGGGCACTAGGGAGCGTCCTTGCCATCAGCATGCGTGCGGAGGATGGAGCCGGGTATGAGAGCAACGCGGCCGCCGGCTTGCAGGCACACCTCCGCGAGGGCACAGGCTCGTGGAATGCTCACACGCGCGTTTTGGGCAATGTGTTCTATGTCATGGCCAGTCTGACGACTAGTCGAGAGAGCATTGAGGCTATACAGAAACTTCTTTTGGAGGCCTTGGACGCGTAAGAGAGGGCTCGGATGAGATGTATACTGGGCATTGAGCTTTAAAATTTCGTGGGCTAGGTACATAGACAGGACGATGCGGCCTCGTCTCCGATAAATCTCTTTAACCTCGAACCTACTCCTGCTTGAAACTGGCCATGTTCGTCTCAAAATCCCACAAGGTGGTACGCAGAGATAGGAAACGGAGCTTACTTCTACACTTTCAGTGACCACCCGTTATTCCGTACTGTGACCAACTAAGGTAGCTTGGAGACCCGTCCGGTCGCCTTCTGTAAACGCTTGAGGAGTACATTATGGAGTGCACACTCCTTATACTCTGCCCGGGAGATATTTGCAGCAGTTGGCAGAAAATATTGTTAATTGCTTGTATAGGGTCCTAGGGAGTTCTATTTTGGATACCTGGGGTGTACTATAGCATTAGACTGTGACCTCTAGTGTAAGGTGCTTTAGCAGAGTTTTCTTGACAGGTCTACTAGAGTTCTGCCGGTTAAGCATATTAGTATAGGTGCTAGAGCAGAGCATAGAGCATAAAGATTCCTTAGAGGACTACATAAAATTTTCAGTAGCAAGGTTAACAGTCCGTTTCACCTCAGCTGCAGAGGCCAGGCAGCAGTTGCTACGGTCGTTATCCAGGTAGCTCAGGTTGATACCTAGGGGAGACGTTGTACCCTTACTTCAGGCGTACTGCATCTCTGTCTCTAGGAGGTTTGTAATCCCCTGATAATATCTAGGTGTGAGGTGCTGGAGTCGCCCCAACAGAGCTGAAGAGCAGAGTTCAGGCTGAGCTTGAGTCAGTGACCCTAGACCAGATGCCGGTGTTATAATTGAATCTAGAGGGCTTTGTAGACAAGGGCATGTTGCACCGTGCCCTTGTTACAGTTGTTCTCGCTTAGTATAAGTGTTATATTTATAGCTAGGAAATACTGTGAGATCTAGACGGAACAAGGATACCTCTTTCTCTAACCAGGTACCAGAGCAGGACCAGAGCAAAGCAAAGCGCAAGAGCCGAGATGGAACCACCCCCCCCCCCCCCCCCCCTTCGAACGGCTCCCCCCCCTCCATGTCCCTCCACGCCCAGAGCCCCCTACACGGCCTAGTTCGACCCATTAGAAAACTTCCCCTCGGTCTTCTCCAGATACGCCACCAGATCAGCAATAGTAACGACCCTCAAGCCCCACCTCCTCGCAAACTCCACGCACTTCTCGCCCCTCAACATGCCCGCGCCAACCCTGACGGCCTGCCCCGGCACCTCGTCGCCGTCATCCACCACCTCGCAGATGGCGGCAGCCTCCCTCTTCCCCGCAAGCCGGCAAAAGTCCACGGCAGCCTCGGTGTGGCCGGGCCTCTCCCTCACGCCGCCTTCCTTCGCCTTGAGCGGGAGCACGTGGCCAGGCCTCCTGAACGAGGACACGGTGGCGGCCGGGTCGGCCAGGGTGCGCACGGTCAGGGCGCGGTCGTGGGCGGAGATGCCGGTGGTGACGGAGGGGTGGTCGGCGTCGACGGTGATGGTGTAGGCGGTGCCGCGGTGGTCCTGGTTCTGCGAGACCATCTGCGGGAGGGCGAGGGCGGCGGTGTGCGAGTCGGGGATGGGGGCGCAGATCAGGCCCGACGAGTGGCGCACCATGAAGGCCATGTTCTCGGTTGTCGCGTCCTCGGCGGCGATGATCAGGTCGGCCTCGTTCTCGCGCGACGGGTCGTCGAGGACCACGAGGAACTCTCCATTGCCTGGGGCTTGTGTGTTAGGATCGGGCTTGGGCGCGGCTAGAGGGAGTCAGAGTTGGGTATGGGGGGTACGACGTACGGAAGGACGCTATGGCGTCGGGGATGGAGTCGAAGAGCGACGGAGATATGGTTGCGGAGGGCATTGTGTCCGGCTGGGAGTCGGCGTGGCGTGGCGTGGCTATGTTGTGGGAGAGAAGCGGTCTTGCGGGTTGTCGTGAGGTTCACCGGCGCGTCATATGCAAACGAGGGGCCGCGGCAATTGAGGGGCAGAGACGGTGGTGTGTGGAGGCGCTGCGGGGCGAGTGGAAAATCCCCAGACAACTCGGCAATATTATGACTCGCTCGTCTACAGCCGGGGAGAATTGTGAGAGAGAAGAGACGGAGATCTGCGGGCGTTGGGGGTAAGGGAGGCGGAGAGAGAGAGAGGACCAGGCGCAAAGAGAAGCGAGCACGAGTGTGTATGGGAAATACTCGGAGAGGCCGACGACGGAGGAGGCAGACCAGAGGCAAAGTATATGTATATGTAGCCGAACGAGTATTTCTCGGCCGGCGCCAGCGCGAGACGGATTTTAGACTAGCACGCAAACGCCCCCGCGATGGTCTCTTTTACAGGGGACTGGCCCTCGGCTTAGTGATGGTGGCGGAAGCAATTGTCAGCACAAGCAGGCGCTGGAGCCACTGCTGGGATCAATCACTGCCGCGTACATGTAATACTATGTAATCCGCCGCCGAACTTCGGATCGACCGGGCCCCGGGCTCACCCGCTGCGAGGTGTGCATGTTGTTACCCGGTACGGAGACCTCGAGACCTCGGTCGTGGGCTGGGAGACCCGGGGACACCGGCAATGCGACCGAACGGGCGATTTTCCCCAGACGAAAACGCTCAAAAAAAAGAAAGAATTGTGGGCGGGATTGAACGGTCGGCTTGAACACGCCGAGTCGCCGATGGCTGGATTGCCGGGCTGCTTAGTCATCGGACCGCCCACGCCAACTTTGCTGCGGAAGAGAAGCTCAACTCGAGACCAGAGAACAGCTGCTTCGCCATAGCCCGCCCCGGCTCACCCACACCCACCATGCTCGCGACACGGGCTCCGCGGCGCCTAGCCGCAGCCCTACAACACGCGCCGACGTCGGCCGCAGCCCTGCAATACGCGCCGACGTCGGCTGCAGCCCTGAACGCGCCGCCGCCGTGCCGCCTGCCGCAGCCGCAGCCACTCCGGCGCAACCACTCGTCGTCGTACTCGTCGGTCGATCCCACCGAGGTCTCCCACTTCAACGCCCTCGCCTCGTCCTGGTGGGACCCCCACGGCTCCTCCCGCCTCCTCCACCTCATGAACCCGCCGCGCCACGCCTTCGTCCGCGCCTGCCACGCCTCGCAGCCCGACCCTCCGCCGCCGTCCCTCCGGTACCTGGACATCGGGTGCGGCGGCGGCATCTTCGCCGAGAGCGCGGCGCGGCTGCCCTCGACGTCCCACGTCACGGCGCTGGACCCGTCGCCCGAGGTCCTGGCCATCGCCCGCGCGCACGCGAGGCGGGACCCCTCGCTGAAGGGGAAGCTGCAGTACACCCAGGGCTCCATCGAGGAGCTCGAGGCGCCGACCGGCGAGGAGGGCCAGTACGACGTGGTCTCCGTGTTCGAGGTGGTCGAGCACGTCGACCGCCCCGCCGAGTTCCTCGAGCGCTGCCGCCCCTTTGTGAAGCCCGGCGGCTGGCTCGTCCTGAGCACCATCGCGCGCACGTGGGTGAGCTGGTTCACCACGAACCTGGTGGCGGAGGACATACTCGGCATCGTGCCCAAGGGGACCCACAGCTGGGAGAAGTACATCAACCACGACGAGCTGGGCGCGTGCTTCCGGAAGATGGGCGGCTGGGAGACCCCGCGGTGCACGGGGGTCGTGTTCGTCCCGGGGGTGGGGTGGAAGGAGGTCCCTGGCAGCGAGAAGCTCGGCAACTACTTCTTTGCCGTGCGGAGAGAGGATCCTTCGGGTGCGTGAAGCGAGTCGGGGGCTACAAGGTTTACCTGCTACTACTGTTGAGCCTGTACTGTACATGTACTATTTTGTAATATTATACCGCCGGGGCACATCGCCCTTGGCGCTGCCAAGTATGGATCGGATGCGTCCCGCTAGATCTTGAATGGAAGGAATCGAAGCTCTTGTTGTTCGGATGCTCACCGCTCGAGGATGAATCGCTGGTGTGTATTGATAAATCACATGCAAGTTTGTATTGGCGGCACGGGAGCGCGGGCGCCAGGTGCCACCGCGTGTCGGTGACTCCTTGTCACCTGACCAAGGCAAGCCGTCCCTCCTTTCACCCCGCCGTACTCTGCACGCGTCGACGCGTCTTCCCCTCCATCAACCGACCCTCCGGCGAACAACTCGCCCAAGACCCCACAGCACGCCCAACGTCCTACAGCCATTGACGCCGTCGGAAGGCCCGCCCAACGTTCCCCAGCCATCGACGCCCTCGAAACGCCCGCTCCAACGTCCCCCAGACATTCACACCCTCGAACCGCCCGCTCAACCGCCGCAGATATGCTTCCCGGCCGGAGGCGCCTCCAGCAGGGGCCCCGCAACAGCCCTGCTGCAAACCGCTCGCGCCCGCGCCCCTCTGCCGCCTCCTCCCAGCCCGCCGAGCTCCCCGACTACCAGCCGCAGGCCTGCCCTATCAATCCCCAAGGTGTCGCCGCTCTCCGCGCCCTCACCCAAAGCCTCGGCACCTCCAAGCTCGACGGGCACCTCCAGGACTCCCTCGAACACCTAAGCGCCAGCACCGCGGCCCTCAACTCGACCCTCCAGACCTCGCGCTACACTCTCGACAACATCAGCCAGAAGAAGGAGGCCGAGAAGGCCCGGATGCAGAAAGACGTCGAGAGGCTCGAGGAGTCCGCCAAGACCCTGACCGGCGATGCTGAGGAGGCCGTCCGTGGCTTGGTGGACTTGATAGGCGAGATCGAGGATGAGAAGGGCGCCGCGGCTCAGGTGGTGGCCGCGTCGATCGAGGACGTGCATGAACGGGAGGCCGTGAGGACCGACAGGATCCGGCAAAGGCGGGAACATGCCGCTCTAAACGGGGGAACCGAGCACGCCGATGGCGCAGATGACGACGATCTCCTAGTCGACGAGGCGCAAGGAGTGCAGGCTGTCTCGGACCTCCTCAACGGCCTCAAGGAAACCAAGGCCGCCAGCTATGCGGGAATGTCCATGTACCAGCGCTACGCCCTCAACAACGACTACGCCGACTTCAAGCGCCAGTGGCACAACGGCCTCCACGGCGAGGACGCCGTCCTCCCCGACGCGAAGCGGTGGTTCTCCCAGGAGGGGCGCCCCATCTTCAACTTCGGGCGCTCGCAGGGCGGCGGCGGCGACGACGAGGACAACCTCGACGGCGACACGGACCTCATCGTCGAGAGGGCGACGGTGAGCACGCGCTGCCCGCTCTCGCTGCAGGAGATGGGCGAGCCGTTCGCGAACAAGCGGTGCAAGCACGTCTTTGAGAAGGCCGCTATCCTGGAGTATATCGGGCGCCAGGGCCGCGTGACGTGTCCACAGTCTGGCTGCCATGTGGTGAGCCTTTGCCCGATTCAATCTCCCGAGTCGACCATGAGAGCTAACACCAACGCAGATGTTTACGAAAAGCGACTTTTACCTGGACCAGGCCATGCTTGCGCGGATTCGGAGGATGAAGAGTCAGAAGGAGACAGGCGAGGAAGGGGAAGATGATGAGGACGATGATGAGGGCGGCGAGGAGGTTGAGGAGGAAGAGGAGGAGGAGAGAAGTGAGGAAGGGCCGGAAACGGAGCCGGAGCCACCTAGATCTGTAAAGTCAAGGCGCTCCGTCAAGAGGGAAAGGATGGGCGTTTAGGCTAGGTGAGCCAGCCTGCCACGTCAACCCCCGTTGGGGAGTCGATTGTACGTTACACGCATGATACCCACGAATAGACGGTCCACAACAAGCCCTAGGCTTCCTATCAGTAAACAGCCTCGAGGATGCCCTCGGCCTCTTACCTCTCCCCGAGACACAGAATCCCCCCACTCAAGGCTTTGCGGCTCGCGATTAGCGACACACGCGCGCAACGCAGGACAAGCAGACAGTCAGACCAGGTTCGTTTATTCATCCGTCATTACCCATGATATACAACATGAACTCCGCCCGCCAATTTGCCATGCTGGAACCGAGAAAAGCAACTGGGCGCACCCATGACGCCCCCGTTTTAACACCCCTTCGTTGTCGTGAACTCCGTGTGCTCCATTCCTAGCCCATCGCCTTCCCCCGCCAGTCCTCTCGCCTTTGCCCGTCCGTCTCTTTCCTCGAGACTCCTCATAGAGTCCGGATCAACAGCCACTCCATGTTTCTCAGCCCCAGATTCAACCCATTATCAACCCACCACTTCCTCACCCCCTCCTTATCCTTGCCCATGCTGTCCTCGAGCGCCTCTTCGATGTTGCAGGTGCGGTACTCAACCTTGAAGCCCCTCCCCTGCATGCCGGGCAGCTTCCCCGCGGCGAACTGCTTCCACCACTCCAGCACGTCGACGTACTGGTGTATCGTGGCCTGGATCAGCGCGTCCTCCTCGCTCACAATCTTCTCGTCGCCCTTCAGCTGCCTCCAGAGCTCCAGCACCTCGACGTGACCCCACCGGCTCGCGATGGTCGGCACGCTGTCCGAGGCGCACACGGGGATCCCGGAGGTGTGCCACCACCTCAGCACCTCGAGCCTCCCGTTCTGCGTCGCGTACTGGATCGACCGCCCCGGGCGGAGGACCACGCGCTCGTCCAGCGTGGCCGCCACGCGCCACCACTCGAGGACGGCGAGGTGGTTGTTCCCGCTCGCCTGCTCGAGCGCGGCCTCGGAGTACTTGAGCGGCAGCTCCGAGTCGCGCAGCCACCAGTCCAGCACCGTGATGTGGCCGTTGCTCGACGCGCCGTCCATGGCCTCGTGGGTGTAGGTGCGGTTCCGCTTGAACCACGGGCTGTCGCGCCAGTACTCGAGGATGGGGATCTGCGGGTAGTAGGTCGAGGCGGTGTACGGGAGGATCGTGCCGTCGAAGCCGACCATGAAGAGCTCGGGCTTGCTCTCCTCGAGGTGGGCGAGGACGTCGACGAGGGCGAAGCGTATTATGAGCTTCACTATCAGGGCGGACAGGAAGGTGAAGCGCGGCGGCGCGTGGGACAGCTTGTCGCGGATCTCGTTCGTGTCCGCGCGGAGGACGGTCCATTCCAGCTCGCGTTCGTAGGCCTGGAGGGGATCGTCGCGTATATCGCCGGTGAGCTTCCGGCTGCTCCAGGGGTGGGGTATCGGGAGGGAGGTCTTGACGCCCAGGGCCTGGGCGAGCTCCCAGTCGCGCGTCTGCTCGAGGATCATGCTCCAGAGCTCGGGCGGGAGCCCGACGTTGGTCTTGGTGGGCTGGGGTATGGCCTCCCGCGCTATGCGGGGCATGTCCTCGAAGTCGCGGCCGATGGCGAGCAGCTCGGCCTGGTTCGTGATAGTGTTGACCACCTCGTTGAAGCCGTCCCAGTTCAGGACGCAGCGGCCGTCCTTGTCGAAGAACCACAGGACGGGCGGCATGATGCGCACCCACTTCCACTTCCTCTGGATCTTGCTGATGTGCTTCTTGGTCATGGGGTTCCCCCAGCAGTGCGAGCTCATGCCGGGGGCCAGCAGGATCTTCTTGGAGGTGTCCCAGCCGCGGAGGACCTCGAGTATGACGGTGTTGTCGGTGATGCCGGCGAGCATCTTGGCCACGGCGTCGGCGCTGAGGGGGGCGAGCACGAGCAGGTCGGCCCAGTGAACGAGGTCGGAGGCGTTGCGGTCGTTCTGCTCGGACAGGGCGGGGCCACGGTCGAGGCGGTTCTCGGCGACGCGGCCGTGGTTGGGCATGACGGCCACGGTCTGGGAGGTGCGGGTGGTCACATCGTCGAGGACGGCGCGCATGCGGATCTGCGTGTTCTTGGACAGGCGCACGATCAGGGTCTCGGCCCACGACGTCTCCCTGGGCCCGGTGGCGGCGACCAGCACGTTCAGGTGCGTCGACGAGCGAGGCCGCAGCTTCTCGGAGAGCGAAGGACTCGCGGCGATGGGCGGGCGCGCGGGTCGGTCGAGCGGGCGGCCCTCCATGCTATAGCGGGACGTGGCAACCCAAGGCAATCTCGAGGAGCGATCTGGCGTGAGTGCGAAAGTCCTGTCGACAGGAACATGGTTCTGTTGCTCGTTCTCGGACAGCCGAGGCGATGTTGAGAGTTCGGGCAAACGCAGCGGAACACGGCCGAAAGCCTGAGAGGGACAATAATGGGCCGGAGTGTGGGGCTCTGCCGCTGTGTTCCAGGCGTCGGGCCGCTGTGAGAGAAGTCGAATCACGTGCGCCAGTCTCGTGTTCGTTGTTGGTGATGTCACCCCACCCGAGAGCCTCCACTTGCCACCAGATGCAGCCGCGAGCTTTCAAGATGTGTACTTACGTACGACGAACAAAACTAGTAGAGTTGCTTTCGACACAAACACAACTCCAACTCCGAGGAGCCACACGAGCCCGCATCTGAGGGGCTGGTGCCGACATCAGAGGGAGCGGCCGAGGACTCCCGCGACTCGGTCTGCCGCTCTGAGATGAGGGTGTCAATCTGGGCTTGCTGTTTCTCAATGAGTCTGAGAAGATGCTTGTTGAACGCCTCCTGTTTCTGGCGTGCCATTTTGACGAGCATTCCCGAGGTGAATGGGGTGTGGGTGGTTTGAGAAGTCGAAGGGCTCGACGCGAAAGGCGAGGAAAGCAGTGCGTTTGTAGCTTTTCAGAACACGCGTTTCGAGTGATTCAGGAACACATATCCAACGGTGAGTTGGTTCTAGAAACCTCTGCGAGAGTTGCACTACTCTTGGTTTGAAGAGGAGTGCACCATCGGATCCGACAGCCTGCGGCAGTTGGTCACTGGAGGGGTTTCCCGAAAGCGATCATGTGGTCGTAGTCTTGCATTGTGGTTGCCCTTCTGGCTTTGTATATGTCAGCGAAGGGCTTTATCATTGAATTATATACCTCCCAAGCTACAGTAATAGCTGTAAAAGTGCTAATATCGACGTGATAGAGGCGCCCTGATTGCTTGAATGTCGTCGAGCGCTATCCGACTTATCATCATCCGCCGGCGAGCCACCACCCTCGCTCGTACTCGGGGAGGAACTGCCACCTTCATCCGTCTCACCCTCATCGCCATCGTCACCCTCGCTGTCCCCGTCAGAAGCCTCACACTTCCTACCGTCCGCGCACCTCTCCCCAGCTCCGCAAAAGAACCCATCACAGCAAGTCCCACCCTCGGGCATACAACTATGCCCGCAAGCCTCAAAGTCTCCCCGGCACATGGCTGGCTCGTCTTGGCCAGTTCTCGACACGGCACACTCAAAGTCCGCGTCCCCGCAGCTATATGCCACTGGGCAGTGGTACGTCTCGCAGCATACCTGGCCGGAGGGTATGCACCCGCTCCCGCACGACTCCTCGTCGTCCGCACATCCTGGCCTGCCCGAGTCGTCGCTGCACAGGCCGTCTTCTGTGCATGTCGTGGCGGATCCGCAGAAGTAGTTCTCCCCCGAGCAACATTCTGCGCCCTCGGGCATGCACTTGTCTCCGCAGAAAACGCCGTCTTCGCCGCAACTCGTGGCAGGACCTGAACACTCCTCGCCGTCTGGACAGCATCCCGCAGCTTGGCAGGATGTCCCGGCATCGCACCATCCCCCGTCACCCGTGTCGCAGCACTGACCGTCTTCCGGGATGCAGCCGCTGTCGCAACTGGTAGCATTCTGTGGGCAGTCGGTGGCCGTTTGTCTGAGGAGGAGGGCTGGTGATGTGCTGCCTCCGGGCAAGGATGAGTCGATTCTCCGGGAGGGTAGGTTCATTGGCAGGAGCTGCGCGTCGACGAGGCCGATGGCTAGGACGAGGAGCCCGTCTAAGCAGCGCATCGTGTGTTTCGGATAGGGCCACCACCTAGAGGACAGAGGAATAGGAAATGGTGTCTGAGTTACCTATTATGCTCAAGTGGCGAAGCTGTTGGGGGTGGGAAATGGGTAAATGAATGTTGTCGGAGCACATAGCAATATGGAACATTGCGTGGATAGCAGGGCCGAGGGTTCCCCTGTCGGCTTTACCATATTGGGTATTATACTGTACACTGATGTAATATACCACCCCTATATGTTTGCACCTATAGCTGGTTCCATCAAAGTCTATAGCTGGTGATTAGCGGCCTCCCAAGCCTGGAGCGAGTCGCCTACAAGCCCTAAAGCCCCAGCGCCGTCGCCAGTGCCGGCAGGTGAAACAACCAAGAACCAGAGGACCGGATCCAGACCGGCGGTTTCCCTGGGTCCTGTTCTCCAACATCTGGTTGAATCATAATTGAAACGGAACGGGAAGCCAGACCCGGCGAAATGGAGGATGTGAACCGTGGTCGACGGATGTGGAGAAGCCAAGGTACGAGGTACAGCAGCCCCTTGAGTCTCCTTACAAGGATGCCACCGCTTATTGCTATCTGCCATGCAACTAGCAGTCAATCCCCGACTATCGCGGAAACATCCCACCTTGCCCAACCAAAGGCGACGACGAGGGGCATAATTGATGCGCGGCACATGTCGAAAATTGACATCTCGCTAGGAGCCGACACGCTCTCGCCGCCGACATCGCAACCGCAGCCACAACCGCTCCCATGGGCAAGGCCTCCAAGGACAAGCGCGACGCCTACTACAGGCTCGCCAAGGAGCAGGGATGGCGCGCCAGGAGCGCCTTCAAGCTCCTGCAGCTGGACGAGGGTGAGCGCCAGCCCGCGACTCTGCTGCACCGAATCAATCGCCCGCGCTGACTCCTCGTACGCAGAGTTCGACCTCTTCGCCGACGTGACCAGAGTCGTTGACCTGTGTGCCGCGCCTGGTAGCTGGTCGCAGGTCCTCTCCCGCGTCCTCATACAAGGCGAAAAGTTCGGCCGCACCGCGTGGCAAGACCGGGAAGCCAACCTCCGCCAGCAGATGCTCAAGCTTTTCCCGAGCCAGCCCGAGCCCGCCGCCTCCGACTCCACACCACAAGAGCCCTCGCCAAGCAGAGGCCCGCGCGAGGACGTCAAGATCGTCTCCATCGACCTCCAGCCCATGAGCCCTCTCGCCGGCATCACCACCCTCCGCGCCGACATCACCCACCCCGCGACCGTCCCGCTCCTGCTCCAGTCCCTCGACCCCAGCCACGACGCCTCGACCAACCAGGCCTCCCACCCCGTCGACCTTGTCCTGTCCGACGGCGCCCCGGACGTCACGGGCCTGCACGACCTCGACATCTACGTGCAGTCGCAGCTGCTGTTCGCGGCCCTGAACCTCGCGCTGTGCGTCCTTCGCCCCGGCGGCAAGTTCGTTGCCAAGATCTTCAGGGGGAGGAACGTGGATCTCCTGTACGCCCAGATGAAGATCTTTTTCGAGAGGGTCGTGGTGGCGAAGCCGCGGTCGTCGAGGGCGAGTAGCGTGGAGGCATTCATCGTCTGCATTGGGTTCAGGCCGCCTGTAGGTTTCGAGGCTAGCTTGGAGGACCCCCTGGGTGTCGGGGATCGGCTGGAGAAGATGGTCGAGGAGAGAGCGAGGGCCCGCTCCACCGTCGAAGACGCGAGGATGCAGGATCATGAGAGGGGGACGTGGGATTACTGTCCGCCCAAGTCGGGGTCCGGCGCGGGGGTGAGGCCATCTGAGGGGATAGTCGAGGTTGAGGCTTTTGACGTGCAGGAGGAAGAAGGGAACGGTGGGAATCGCTGGATAGCGCCGTTCCTGGCATGCGGCGACTTGTCCGCCTTTGATTCCGACGCCTCGTATCGCCTCCCTGAGGATCACATATCTCTGGATCCCGTCCAACCTCCGACTGCCCCGCCGTACAAGCGCGCGCTGGAACTTAGAAAGGCCGCCGGCGGGGCCCACGGCAAGACAGCCAAAGCATAGAATTGAAAGCTGTCTAATTCCAGATGCGCAAAGTAGCGCCCGTTCTGGCAGCAGTCCGTCCAACGCCGCTGCTATATACGGGTCCCCTGGCCCCTCTTCTCGAGTAAGATCAAATTCGCAGACGGACTCTCCTGAAAGTCAATAAAGCCGGCGTTCTTCTTGTACAAATCTGCCGCCTCGGCGGTGATGGTGAGGAGGAACATGCGCCGGAGGAACGGCCACTGGTCTATGTGCTCGCCAAGACACTCCATCATCCACTTTCCGAGCCCCAGTCCGCGGAACTCCTCGAGCACGTACACGTCCGTGACATAGCCGAAGGTCACGAAGTCAGTCACCACCCTCGCAAGTCCGATCATCCGCCTAGCTGCATCCACTCGAGAAAGCCCCCATGTTAGCGAGATCGGAGGGCAACACGTCGTGTGGAAGTGGCCTGTAGTTGCATACCGGCTTGGTTCCCTGCCTTGGGGCAGTGGTATAGGCCAAGGCAGAGAGAGCTGTTTATGGCCGTTCGGAGCAGGTCCTCGGGTAGCCCGACGGCCCAGGGCATTGAGTCCGACGCGAAGGCCGAGTTCACGGCTCTCAGGTCGATGAGGGAGACATCGGTCGAGACAAGGAAACCATCGCGGTGCCACTCCTTTACCGGTAGCCCATGCATGTTGTAATAGGGGCAAGGACAACGGGCTACCTGTTTATCTTTGGAATAAAAGTGCAGATGGTGGGCTTATGTTGTGTTTTGGGTTAGAAACAAACTGTCCTTTGCGGCGGTTTCCCAACGTATGTAAGCTTATGAGGTTGGAGTCATATCATGAAATGTAGAAGGGTGCTACGCTCGCTCGCCTCGGGGATGCGAGGCGGAGTCCTGTTGTGACTCACACACCGTGTTCCCACGCGCGGAGCATTTGCGGGGAAATCGGGACAATCATGTCAAGCTGACGCGCCCTGCTGATAGCCACAGACACGCGAAATACAACGGTAGCAAGGGGAAGCGCAAGCATGGCTGGGGACTTGGTTTAGCTCTGGGCCTTTAAGAAGCTCAAGACATACGCCCTTAACCATCAACCTCGTTAATATAACTGTGAGATAATAATATCCTGCTGGGCAGAACGGGCCTCCTTCCCAACCCTCGTGTTCAAGTAACCAGGCTGAGCATCAAAGATCATAATCGAAGGATCCTCCCCTTCGTACGCGGGCCACTCCGGCACGGGCTCTGGTCCGGTGTTAGGCAGATACTTTGGCAGGCGAGGAGAGACATTTCGTTAACGAAAGAGAGGGAGAACTTACGCTTGTCGTAGTAGGGAACTCCGTTATTGATAAACCCAACCCACATGCCGCTCATCACCGCCGCAAGGTCGAGAAACGGCTGCGGTCTCCCGGTGAACGGATTGCCCGCAAAGAAAGGGGGCTCGCCTCCCTTCCAGCCCGTTCCGTCAAGGTTGTAGAACGTGTAAGCCATATCAAAGCCATGAGCTGCTCCAAAGTATCGCGGACCCACGCTATGGGTGGTGTTGGCGTTGTAGAGGTAGATGTTGCTAGACCCGTGCTTCTGCAGCAGTTGGGCTCCGTAGCGAGTTGGAGCCTTGAACACTAGATCAGTGGCAATAGTAGCTGCACGGTTGTACAGCAGCCCAATGGTGGCGTTGAGTTCGGCGTTGGGCACTACCGATGAAGCCAGATCTGGATCCGAGTAGAGGTATTGCGACATGATTTCCGTGGCTTGGGTAACATTCAAACCCAGCTCCGACAGCATAGTGTCGTAAAGGTCCTTCTCAGAGTTGATGCCCTGCGGCACCGAGTAGCTGTTTTCGTCGTTGGTGGACCCTAGGAGGTAGGGGACGTTGACGAAATCGCCATCCCGAAGTTGCTCGACCGCAGACCTGGAAACGATATCTCCGTCCACCACGGCCCCATACACAGGACCAGCAACTGGAAGCGTCATTGTTGCGTTGATGGCGTTGTTCAAAGCCTCAAAGTCTGCCTGTCGCAGGCAAGCAAGCTTGTCAGTAGCGTCAGGACACACGGTCTCGGTGATGTTTGCAGTAGCAAGTGACACCTTCTCTAGTAGCGAGTTAGCACGGAAGTTCCTTTATTGTCAGATTGGGGCCCTTACCGATGCTTGGGTTCCATGGGCCTATGCCCGCTGGCGACCCTGACTGGCTGATAGCTGCATGGAAAAGCCCATCGTCACGGCCATTGTACGCCAAGACATGGTTGGACACCAAGCAAGCTCCGCTAGAGGTTATGAGTAAAACTTGCAAGCCAGGACTAGAGGAGCCATTGGCCACTTACGCGCTTTCTCCAAATATGGTTACTTTAGAGGGGTCGCCACCGAAAGCTGCGATATTCTCCTTCACCCAGTGTAAGGCCATCCTGCGGGGTGTTAGCGAAGCCTCGCCCGTACCGAAGTTGGGTCTTGTCTTGACCTTTGGTCCCTCAGCCCAAGGTTTGTCGAGCCTTCTTCGAGTAGCTCGTCAGAGTAGAGCCAGCCCCAGCCCGCTAGCCGATAATTGAGGCTGACGGCTATAATGGGCTGCTGCAGCTGCACTGACCGCTCGACAAGGAAAGTGGTGTTGTACCATCCATTTGCACTGCTTCCAGACGTCCAGCCTCCCCTGTTCTCAGTCAGCTTGTCTGCTCGCACCAAGGCCATGGACGGGAATTACCCATAGATCCAGACTGCCACAGGGAGGAGCGCCGACGGATTCCCCGCTGGACGAACAACGTTGAGGGACAAGCAATCCTCGCTGGTGTAGTTCTTTGCGGCAATTTCAGTGTCCATGCCATAACCGGGGCAAGAATATCCCAGTTCGGTGGCGTTTTGGAGCCCCGACCACGTATTGTTCAGACTATGAGGGGGGCGGAAGCGCAGGTCCTCGACTGGTGGCTGTGCGTAGGGCACACCGAGGAAGCTGTCTTGATTATACGCCGGGTTGTAGAGCCCATAATAAGACCCATTGAGTGTGTTGACAGTAGGACCTTGTTGAGGCGAGACAGCAGCGCCGTCAACTTGCCAGGCACCAAATGCTGTGCTCAGGGCAAGAGTGAGGAAGAGCACGAGGGACATGATGATTGATTGGTAGACCTGATTATTTGTGGACTTGATTAGAATAACCTAGACGCTGCCGCGGGAGTCGGCGGTTTATACTTTAGCACAGCTGGCAGAGCTCGCATGGCTTCCTCGCGCGCTATCAGTGCCTGCGGACGACGTAGCATTGTCTAGAAATCCTTCGGGGTACCTCGTTCGTTTTACTAAAGAGGCAAGTCTCCAGACTTACCCGCGCCACGGGCCCACCTCTCTGGTGGTAGAGATTGACCCCACAAATTAGCGCCGCGTAATTCCCAAGTTTGGCAACTGTATTCTGGGGAAAGTGATAGTGCTGTTCGCGGCGGAGGCTCAGAGGAACATGTGTCCATGACATTGCAGGTGTCAGCGAAAGGGTCCGAGCGACATGCCTTCGAACGCCCCGTCCCCGTGAAATGAGCACGGCATCGCGCTCTGGTTGTTACCCCGGTTCTTTGTATTCCTGCTATGCATGTAGAGTGTACCATCATTACCGTAGCAATAAACCCTGCTGTCAGGGAACTCTACAGTTAGTGTACTCTGTGCCGATACTGGTCTACCAGGCCGTGTTCAGTCCACTGTGCCCCTGTTTTATTCTTTTCTATAGGAAAAACACTACCCGAAGCAGGGCGCGTAGTTTTCGGCCAACAAGGCCTTCTTCACTCCCTCCAGGCTCTCAGTCCTCTTCACATGCGCAGCGTATGTCGGGTACCGCTCCAGGTCGAACCCGCCCATCGAAGCCCACCGCCAGAATGGGTACAGGTTAAAGTCTACCACCGTCAGCCCGTCCCCGACCGCAAACTCCTTGCCCTCCAACCTCTCCTCGATTCTAGCAAAGCACTTCTCGATGACCTTCTTGGAGTTGCGCTTGATGGCTGGGAAACCCGCCTCGTCGTCGACAAAGCGGCCCTGTCGTAAGTAGCCACCAAAGCCATGTGAGTGCAGCGTGCCCGAAAGCCAGGCCATCCACTCCGTAACCTTTGCCTGCTCGAGCAGCCCGTTTCCCAGTAGTCTCAGTTTTGGCTCCAAAGAGCCTATGTAGGTGAGCACGGCCGGCATCTCGGTTATGGTTGTGATACCGGCGGCCTCTCCGACGGCCAGAGCAGGAACAAAGCCCGTAGGGTTTATAGCCAGGTAGTCCTCGTGCGAGAGACTTCCATCAACGGCGACGTAACGGCTGCCGGTCGACACATTATCCGAGCTCGGGCGCATAGGGACCGGTGTAAAGGGGATGCCATAGTGGAGGAGGATGCTGTGCGGGACGACGGAGCAGGTGCGGTCAGCGCGGTAAAGGACGGGAGCCGGCACGGGCGCCATGATGTCGGTGATCGAGAAGGTGCCATGAAAGCAGTGAGTCGAGCGACGTTGTTGTATCCTCGGACTATATACCACGCTGGCGCTGGATTTGTAATCGCCGCTCTGCGTATTTATAAGCCGAACCGCCGATGATGGCAAAGTACATACAACGCGGGGTTCAAGCCAACCAGTTTTGGCGATATTGGCTGTCGCGTTGCTTTACAAAACTGCAACGTGGCAAGAGACGCGCGGTATCGCAGGCCACTCCACACAGACTAAATAAAGCCTTTTTTTTGCTCTGGGTCCTGCAGCTGGTGAAGGGTAAAAGCGGGTTCGAGTTTGAGAGATGATACACCGTGGAGTAGGAGATATCCAGAACTGTGACAACTCATAATGAAGTCGTCGTCGCCATGGCGAATGATGGCAGACCTTTGTAGGCCACTGAAATTGGATCTTTGCCTAGTTCCAACTGTAACGATAGTATAGCCAGATTGGCTTTCTGCCACCAAAACTCTATGCCTGGGAGAAGCCGGATCGAAGTGTAACAGCAAGGCCTTCGGGAACTCTCTTGTCTCTTCCTCCCCTTCAAACTGCAGGAGCACACACAAGTCAGGACACGCTGTTATAGACTGCGCTGCTGTCACGGGGTGGATCACGTGATCCCGAACTAGTGCCCGTGGGGGACTGGGAATGGAAGGTACGACTAGAGATAAAAGAGTCGATCCCAGAAGGGAAGGAACAGAGGCCCTGAAGCGATTCGACAGCTCCGGAGCAACGCCCCGGATCACAGGACCGGAGCCACGGAAACACGGTATTTAGATCTCGCGCAAGGCGCCTTGGGGGAACTTGACTCCTTCTTTTCCCCTTCGCACTTCAATAGTCCATGGAATCTTGGTTGGACTGCACCCCCGCATCCGCGCCGTGACAACTGCAGACACGAGTGCTTTTTATTGTATATTGTGCATAATTACATACATAGTACACCCTGCAGACGTGCGCTCTCTGTCAAATCCCTGTCTACCCGGGACCGGAAGGGAGCTCCCCGGTAACCTAACCATAAAAGGAAATGCAACCGTTTTTGCGACGCACCTCGGCGGATACTCAAAGGCAAGGAAGTCGGCCGCCAAGACGGCTGATCTTGAACACGAGCGGATTAGAGACGCGATGGCTCCCTCTTTCTCTCCGGAGGACGGAATAGACGGCGCGGAGCACTGACACTTGCTCTCCTTCTGAAGTTTAGCATCTATTACTTCAGGAGTAGATGGTGCGGATGTGCCACGATCTTTGGCGATGACACTCTCGTGATTGGAACCGAGCTGAACCCGGTGAAAGGGCAGGAAGACGATGCATGTATCGCTCCAATGGCAGATACAGGTGCGAGTGGGGGCAGCACCGAATAAGACGTTGATTGTCTGAACTGTCATTTTATGTACCCTGCACGACTACATTGGGACACGCGAACCAACAGTCACATTGGGACTGGACAAGCAGTCGAGAGCGGATTGTCCCGTCTTCAACCCGGACTCCCCTCTTTCCGCTATTCCCCTCAACCTCGGTTCCCTCAAGGCTAGCTCGATTTGCGATTCACTGAATTGCAAACCAGGCCCCAGAACCCCAATTATGGCCGACGCGTCCAAGAAGTCGCCCTCTCCAGCAGCCAAATCGCCATCTCCGGCAGCCAAGTCACCGTCTTCTGCAGCCAAATCTCCGGAAGCCTCGAGCCCCCCGGGCGCCTTGCTCGCCGACAACCAGGCGGAGGAGGTATGGCAGCGGAAACCCCGTCTTCCCATGAACATACAGCCGACGCCTCTTCTAGCATGCGCTCGAGGCCGACGATAATGCCGACTCCATCATCGGCGGGTCGGTCAACGACCTGTCCACCGCCTCGGTGACCTCCAGCATTCTGAACTATCGCATGATCAATGGTCGGCGGTATCACAGCGACGTCGGCAATGCCGCATACTGGTAACCATCGGCCTCCCGGGGCGGGGCTATTAGACGCTACTTGTGGTTCGGATCTAACGCGCGGGGCTTTCCAAGGGCATCTAATGACGAAAAGCAGAGCGAGTCGCTGGATCTCAAGTATGGTCTCCCGTCGAAGTCCCTCTTCTCTAGTGCTCTAGTTGTTAACATAGAGTTTCCAGCCACCACTCCCTTACTCTCTTGATGGATGGTAAACTATACCTTGCTCCGCTAGAGAAGGGCAAGATCCACGTAAGCACTTACCACTACATGCCCGGCCAACCTCTTTTTGCTAACGTCAATCTCTCGTCTATAGAAAGTGCTCGACATCGGCACCGGAACCGGTAGGCGCCGACATGTGTCCCTGCTGTATTTTAACCGGCTAACAACGACGCTTGGTGTTAGGCCTGTGGGCTATGTAAGTTCAGTCCTGGTGAGACTGACCCTGCGCTTTGGGACTAATGATCTTAGCGACTTTGCCGATGATTTCCCCGAGGTGGAGGTGGTCGGGACCGACATATCCCCCATCCAAACCACTTGGGTGCCACCGAACCTGAAGTTGTGCGCAGTTGAAGTACTACCCTGCTACTAGACGCCTATTCACAAAGCTGACATCTGCTGCAGCGAAATCGAGGACTGCACCCAGCCGTGGACCTTCACTGAAAACTCGGTTGACTACGTCCACATGCGCTGGCTCCTGGGCTCCATCGTGGACTGGGACGCCCTTTTCGCAGAGGCCTTCAAGTCTCTCAGACCAGGTGGCTGGGTTGAGAGCTTTGAGGCGCGCATGCAGGTCGACAGCGATCACACCTCGATCCCAGAGGACGCCTGCCTCTCACAGTGGTCTAGGTTCTTCGTTGAGGGGGGTGAGAAGATCGGGCGTACATTCCTCGTCTTCGACCGCGAGCTCCAGAGGAAGGGGATGGAGAGGGCAGGGTTTGTAGACATCCAGGAGGTGGTACTCAAGGCAAGTTTCGCGTATCCCTCTCATACCCACGCCCGGGAGCGTTCTGATAAAGGGGAGTGGAGTAGTGGAGTATTTGCAGCTAACAATGCGCGCTCCAGAGACCGGCGGGGACCTGGCCCAAGGACCCAGCCTACAAGGAGGCAGGGATGATATCCCAGATAATACTTGACGAAGACGGGGAGGGCTTCATCCTATTCCTGGCTAACACTCTGGGCTGGTCAAGGGAGGAGATCCAGCTCTATCTTGCCCGCCTCCGTGCTGAGGTGCGGTCAAACAAGTACTGCCCGTACTATAAGCAGAAGGTTATCTGGGGACGGAAGCCCGAGTAGTGTTAAGTGGGTGTAGGGTGTCCGGCCTGCTGTTTCGTTTCTTTTTGTCTCTTTTGCGTTAGCACGGCGGGCGCACTGATCGTCCTCTTCAGTGTCCAGGCCCTCTGACCACACTGGGCCTGCATGTCTACTCTGGAGGCCGCCCCCGTATAACATACCCAGCTAGGGCACCTACCCCCTAGGGGCCCTGCCTCTGCAGCTTCCCACTGGTTGCCGCTGCGTGAGCAGAAGCGCAGAGCTCCCTGGGAGCCCCGGGTGGCCACCGTACCAGGCCGGCCAGACTGCATCTCAGCTGGTTGTGCGCCCGGACGCGACGGTGGCGGAGCCGGACGATATCCGGGCAGACGCGTGTCGGTACTAGAGAAGACTAGAGAGGGCACCGAGGCTGGATAAATAAAGTAGTTTCTGCCACTATTTGATCTGACCCCAAGCGTCGCCAAGATGACATTGAGTTTATAGTCTATAAAGGTTAGGAGACAAGACATAGAAAAGATGTAGATGCATCCGAGCGCCAAATCATGCGGCTGCACGCAACCTCTTCTCATCCTCCGCTAGCGTCCGCACAACTGTCTCAAGCCAAGCCTGCTTCTCGGCATCTAAAAACCGAGGATACGGCCGGCGGCAGTGGCAGATGTCTAGAGAATACCCAAGGCCTTTAGCGACTACCCACTTCGTCCCGTTGATACCACCCTTGCCGAACCCCCATTCCATCTGCGCCAGCTTCAGCTGCGCCGCCTCGGCCTCCTGTTTCCTCCCTGCAAGGTAGTCGTCGTAAATCTTAGCACAGAACTGCCCCGCGTGTCAGCGTCCATTCTTAGTGTTTTAAGTTTCTTTCAAAGGCAGTAAGTATAATCTCACCCGGGGATACAGATTCGCCACGCCGGTGATCACACCCGTTCCTCCCACAGCCATAGCTGGAACGAGCCAGTCGCTCTGGCCAGCGAGAGCAGAGAACTGCTCAGGCTCGAACTCAGCTCTGACCCGTGCGACTTTGGCGATACCACCGCACGTTAGCTTGACGCCAACGATATTGGAGTGCCGACCTAGGGTCGAGAGCATATCCGAGTTGACATCAAGTCCAGCAACGACACCGGGAAAATTGTATATAATGACTGGGAGCGGGCTGATATCGGCAAGCTGTAGGCGAAAGCTTCCATGTCAGCTCGAGTCTACGTTGTCGTAAATGCGCACATGCGGCAAGGCATACCTCGTGAAAAAAAGACACAATTGCGTCCTCACTCATGGCAAAGTGGAAATAGCTTGGCACAAGAACCAACACATAGTCAGCGCCGGCCTCCTTAGCTCGCAGGGTCTCCGCGATCACTTCGCGCGTGGACCGCCCTGAGCAGCCGAGCGTAATGGGCATATCTGCGCGGCCATTCTGCACGGCGATCTCACGCAACGTGCGCACTAGCTGGCACTTTTCCTCGGAGCTTAAGGCGACGGCCTCACCATTTGTCCCAGCGATAACGACTATTAGAGTGTGAGCTTGAGTACGTGATTTGGAAAAGTCTCCAGATAGGGATCTGACAATGATACATACCACCGTGGAGACCGGACTCGACCAAGAACTGAAAATGCTTCTTCTGTGTCGGCCAGCTGATCTCCTGCTCTGTTGTGTTCTCGAACCAGGTCAAGCTGGGGACGTGGACACCTGGCGGGCACGATTTCCTCGTCGAGACCTTGACCGTCATGTTTGCGAACTTAGACGCGCGTGGGCTGGGATGGGCTTCCTTGAATGGACCAAAGGATGGATATCAATATGCGGACGTGCGCCTATAAGTCACACTGCTACGAAAAGCGAGCTCGCACGTTTAGAAATAGTCTAGCTCGTCGTTGAGATTCGGGAATTGAATTCTTGTATGCCGGACCAGAAGACCTGCGGCCCCACACGAGGTCGAGACATCCTGTGAAGCACCAGACTCCAAGGAAGATCACCTGGAAGGGTGGTCGGCTACGCTAGTTCGTTGTTGTGGAGCTCCCTATTTCGCGCAGCGTGGGGCGCTTCTTAGCCTAAGCGACGAGCATGACGGACGCTCATGTCTCAACGTCTGTTGGCTCGGCGTGTCGGCCGGAGACCTCCAAAATGGCCCCCACATTCACCTAGTCTCACCCCCTCTTCGCAGACCGGCTTTCCGGAGCGAGGGCCGTCGCCAGCCTAGACTCACGCTAACCTCACAACCGACATGCGCGGGCGGAGAGTTATCACTGTCGCCTCGCGGCCAAAAGCGGCTGGGCTGCACATCGAGGACGCAAGTCACATCTTCTGTCTTCCCACTCACTACGAAGATCCGCCAAAACAACCAAATAACAGCAATCCGCGCGGCCCGTCGGTCTCCCGATAGTCCGCAACAACAAACCTAGACTCCACCATGACCACCCCAAAGCCCATTGTCCTCCACCTCGGAGACCCCATAGAGTTCAACAAGGACCTCTACAAAGAACTCGAGTCGAGATTCACCATCATCCGACCGTCCCTCGAGGAGCGCCAGCGCCCCGCCTTCCTATCCGCTCTCCGCACCCAGAAATGGGGTGCTTTTTCTGCGGTCTTCCGCCCCTTCTGGAACACGGGCGGCGAGATGGGTCGCTGGGACTCGCAGCTCGTGCCCCTGCTGCCGGACTCGCTGGTGATCTACGCCTCCGCCGGGGCCGGCTATGACTGGGCTGACGTGGACCTGTTCGCCGAGCGGAGGATCCTCTATTGCAACGGCGCGAGCGCGAGCTCGGAGGCGGTTGCGGATATGGCCATCTACCACATCCTGTCTGTGTTTCGGAATCTGCAGTGGAGCAACATGGCCGCGCGAACGGGCGACGCTGAGCAGTTTCTCGACGCGCACAGGAACCAGCCTGTGGGGGCACATAATCCCAAAGGACATACCCTGGGCGTGGTCGGCCTGGGGAATATCGGGTATAAGATCGCGCTCAAGGCATACCGTGCCTTCGACATGAAGATAATATACAGCGATCTATGCCGGAAGACCGCTGAGCAGGAGGCCACTCTGGGGTGTGCACAGCACATTGAAGATCTTGACACGCTTCTGGGCATGTCGGACTGTGTCGTTATCGCGACACCTGGGACGGGTGGTAAGCAACTCCTAGACGCTGCACGCATATCCAAGATGAAGAAGGGCTCCCGGTTGGTCAACATCGCCAGAGGTACTCTCATAGACGAGGAGGCCCTTGCCGACGCGCTCGACAGCAAGCATCTTTACGCCGTGGGGCTCGACGTCCATGGCGACGAGCCACGCGTGAACCCGCGGTTGACTATGAGCCGGAACGCGACGCTGACGTGCCATAACGCGGGAGGGGCGTTTGAGACGACGAGCGGGTTCGAGGAGTTGTCGATGAGGAACGTGCTGGCGGTGTTGAGTGGTGACGCACCTCTGACGCCGGTGAACCAGCATCTATTCAAGAGCTAGAAAGGATAATTGCATACTGGAAATAGAAACAGAAGTAGTGTACAAGTAACATGCGTCCATCGTGCCGATAGCTGTCAGGCTACATTATTGCAAAGCAGGAATCGAATATGTCGTGCATTACCGCCCGGATATCTACTCTCTCTCCGGAGGAGTCCTGCCTGGCCTGAACCTCGTCGAGGAGCTGCGCTGTGATCCCCGCGTTTGTCGCTACTTTCTTCATCCGTAGTATTTGCGTCTTAATCCACTCTCTCTCCGCGAGGTCTTTCTCCTCAGACCCAAGCATTAACAGCGGCCAGAGCTGGCTCACCGGGAGTGAGTCCTCGTCCGGCTGGCCCACCACCATGAGTCTCGTGAGATGTCGTATTTGCTGGAGCGCGTCCTGCGTCTCACGCGTGAGGGGAAGTTCCCTGTACGCCACGCGGTGCAGGTGGACCTTGCTCGCATGGTAGTTGGACAGGTACGTCCTGAATGCGCGGGTGGTGGAGAACGCGAGTTCCCGAGAGACGTGGGGCGCCGCAAGGTGACCGGCTACCGCGTGGTCCATGAGAGTAGGCCTGTTGTCGTAAAGCTTCCTCAAATCCTTTAGTATCTTGAGAGCGATGTTTATCACCTCTGTCTCGTCCTCGACCGTCCCTCGCGATCGGTGCCAGCGGTCGATGTTTGATATGCGTCCCATGAAACTCTGCACCTTCTGGAAGAAGACGATACCTGGATGGTATAGAACTTGGAATAGCACGTCCTCGATGTCCGACTCCCGCACCTCATCCTGTGCCGATCCGTCGTTATCCCTCTCCGGCACGCTAACGGGGCTCGGCTGCACGAGAATCGCCTCGCAGTTGTCCGAGAGGAAGAGGCCCTCACCGCCTGCGGAAACAACCCTTGCATCAAGGAGTCGTATCCATGAGAGGACCCGGAGCTCGAGAGGCCGAAAACCACTTCTCTCTCCCTGGCGGAAAATCTCAAAGGCGCGCTGGAGATGCAGGTGTGCGCTCTCGACGCGGTCCTCCAGGATGTCCACGTAACTAAGGAAGAACACTGTCACGAGGAGGTTCTCCCGTAGCTGGCTGTGGCTGACGACTGTCGCAATATCCCCCGCGGCAACCAGTAGCTGCGCGGCCGCGCTTTCATAGTGTTGCGGGCCACACTGCATCCAGGGTGCATCACGCCGGCGGAGAAGAAGGTTGGAAAAGGCAAGGATGGCGCAGCGTACCATTGTCGACACGTTAGACATGGAGACAAACATCTGCCGGAGCCCCGACCACGCCTTTTGGGTCTCAACTTCAGCGAGGATGGGGGGTGCGATGGAGTGGGCAAAGTACTCTATGAGGTGGCGGTCTTCGGCCACCTGGAGACGTGCTGTTGCAGACGGGGATATGACGGGAGGGTTCCACGGTATCGGGTCTCCGGGCGGATCCCGGTGGCCGGAGGGCCATGGCCGGACGTCGGCCGTCATGGCTTGAGGGGGAGCATGCGACGGACTGTAATAGGGGCTATTTGGCGTATAAGGCGCGCCCTTGACAGAAACGATGTTAGCAACCAGCCGTGGGAGCGAATCCCCAACGCTGCAGCACTATGAGCAGCTTGGTAGAAGAAAACCTACGAAGACGTCCGTCCCATATCCGCCATGCCCCGGTCCTGGGCTTATATGTCCGAGCATGTCTCCAGAATCCCACATAAAACTCGCGAAATCAAAAAGTTGGTCTACAGCCTCGGGATGCTGCTGGCGCAACCAGGTGGATCCTGCGTTCCCATACAGCTCGTCTGGGGATGGCTCAGTCGCGCCGTTCGGCGTACCATTCTCTCCCGCTCTTAGACTCGGGCCGGGTGCAGCTTTCTTCCGGGTCCCGAAGAACGGGGACGGGGACTGCCACCATTTGCATTCGAGGTTCAGGCGCTCGCAGTGTGAGCAGCGTGGGCGCTGCTCGTCGCATCTCACCTTCCTACGCCTGGGAACACTTCAGACTCACGGAGTACGGGCCCTGGCTAAGTAGGGAAACCTACCTGCATGTTATACATCCATTCCTGGACCGGGCTGGTCGCCTCGGAGATGGGTCATCGCGCCGGCTGCCCTGGTTGGCAGTTGTGGTCTCTCCGTTAGATTCATTCATCGGGATACTCTGGGCTGTTGTAGGTTTCGGTGGGGGTTTGGCATTGCCCGTCTTGACCTGAGTTCACCTTGGAGCTGGACGTTGGGAGGCGTGAAGTGCGGGGGTATTACCCTGTGCAGAGCCAGGTGCCGTGTCCCACCGGACGCCCCGAGACCCGGATCAGCGCCTGTTGTGGGCCATTTACGGTGAGTGCATGTGGGGAAATCTTGCGGGGTTAGGCGGCATGCGGAGAACTCTACCAAGCCCGCATCTTCTCGAGTCAAGACGCTGGCAAGACCGAGTGGGCGTTGCCAGAACCAACGTGGGGATTTTGTCACACCTGCAAGGCGCCAGGATTCCCGTGGTTTTCTTTCGAGTTTGAACGCTATAACTATAGGTACGTCTATAATAGTGGTTATAATGTCTGTAAGTGGTTGTCCTGCGTAAACAAATTATGCTGACATGATTAACCTCTTGCGCTTAAACTCGTTAAAGTCGAGCTCTATTAGTAGAGAGGCGACCAAGACACTGGTTAATAGGAATTAGTAGCGACCAAGTACTCGGTTGCTTCTCCGCAGGAGCGCCTCGGTTGGCAGTGCCGGCGAAAGCGACATTGCCGGGTTCCACTTCTAGCAGGATTTCCCCGCGTCGCCGGCAGCGAAACCCACCCGTCGCTTACGCTTTCCTCCTTTTGATTCCGAACCCAACCTATTTCTCCAGCTCGTCGGCTACGCTATTCCATTCGCGTCAATCTTGCCGACGGCCACCAAGCCCTTGCAAGCAATGCTCCTCTCATCCCTGCCCCGGCTCCCACCTCCCCCAGCCAGACGCCAAGACGCCAGGCGATCGACTCGACGCCTCCGCAGGCTTCTCGCCGATCCACCGGGGTGATGTCGAGCTTGGGGGATGGAGCAGTGTCTGTACTTGGAAGAGCCATCCACAGCGGAGAAGAACCTGCAGAAAATTATGGGGAACCAGGGGTTTCCCAGCATTGCCGGTCCGTTGGAGCGGAAGAATTCCCTCATGGGGAGAGATCCGCTAGCCATAGAGACCCTGTACACGCGGGGAAGCCTTCGTTCTCAGGGGCACGAGACACTTGACATGGGTGGAGAGCACGGTGTCGCCCCTGTCGCCGGGGAATAATTCACATCTGCCACCCCAGGAATTAGCGCGAAGTCGGTGCCAGAACAATCCTAGAGACCTCGCCCGGCTACTCGTCTAGTCTTGAAACTTTATTTACTCCTCTTCCTTCCTTCTCTGCAGTTCGTATAAGTAGATCACCGGCCACTGGAATACTTCCATTCTCCTCCGTCCTTTCGCAGCCGAGACGACATCCCATTGAGATCCGGGAGACTGCGCGCCATCTGGTAGTCAAGCCTCTCTTCCCCCGATCCTCTTGATATAATCACATTTACCACCCAGCGCCAACTGTTATGTCGGACAAGGAAGGCGGAGGGCGCCGAGAGTCCGCCGCGTCGAGAGTGGACGTGGACATGGTGAAACCGGACGCCCAACACACCGAGGTCGAGGACACCGTCCCTAAGCCAGAGAGCATCAGGAACATGACGGACGAGGAAATCCAGAAGCTAAGGACGGATATGGTACGAAAGATGGACTTGGTCATCATGCCCATCATGGGGATTCTATATCTTCTAAACTGTGAGTTCCCGCACGTTTATTAACATGAAAATAGCCGCTAATGGCCTGTCCAGTTGTCGATCGATCAGCGCTGGCTGCTACAAAGCTTTACGGCATCATGGACGATTTGAACATGAGTACGACGGACTTCGCGACCGCCATCTCGATCCTGTTCGGTTCGTGACACATTTTCTTCTTCCGTATTATTTTCCAGAGGCAGCAACTAACGGGGCGCCAGTTGGGTACATACCTTTCCAGATCCCGTCCAATCTCATCATGACCAAGATCCCTCGACCTGGTCTTTGTATGTACCTCTCTTTGGCCCGCCGCCACTGAAATTAACTAACTGGGAGATCTCTCCTTCGCCAAAAGACATCTGCAGCGCGGCCACGCTCTGGGGCGCTGTCAGCACCTGTACGGCCGCCGCCCAGAACTACCAGTCCCTCCTCGCGCTCCGCGTCCTCCTTGGTATCACTGAGGCTGTCTTCTTCCCGGGTGTCATCTATTTCCTTAGCGCGTGGTATACCAAGAATGAGCTCGGCAAAAGACTCGCCGCCCTATTCATGTTCCAGATGCTAGGCAGTGCGTTCGGCGGGTTGATTGCGGCGGGGTGTCTAACGCTCGACGGGCGGTATGGCCTTGCCGGTTGGAGGTGGTTATTCATCGTGTAGGGCCTCCCGTCAATGTCTTTCACCCGCAACGAATGCTTGGTTGGTCTTACAGAACTAATACTGAGTCACTACTAGTGAGGGTGCAATCACTGTCGGCTGCGGCATTCTCTTCGCCCTTATCATGCCAGAGTATCCTCACAACGCCCGTCTTCTCAAGCCCATTGAACGAGACTACGCCGTCTGGCGCCTAGAGAAGGAAGCCGGTGCGGGGGAGGCGCATGAGGACACCACCACAATGGGGGGGTTCAAGCTCGCGTTGCTTGACCCCAAGATCTGGCTTCTCGTGTGGTGCATGGGCATGTCACAGGCTATGGGCAGCACACTGAACTTCTTCCCGTAAGCTCCTCTGTTTCCCTAATAGCACTCAATGTGTCTTCTAACATGCTACCTAGCACGATCGTCGCGACCCTTAACTACTCAAGCATGTTATCTCTAGTCCTCACCGCACCACCATATCTCTTCGCCGCTATCCTATTCTACGCTGTTTCATACTACAGTGACGTGAGTTTTCCCTGGGGCACGGTTTTACCCTCTCCAACCAAACCCCGCTAATTTCTCCTAACAGCGGAAAAACGTTATTTATCCTATCATCGCGACCTGCCTCTGCACCGCGGTCATCTCTTTCATCATCCCTATGGCGACCCTTAGCATTGGCGGGCGATATTTTGCTATGATGCTCATGCCCATTGCCTGTAGTAAGTGTTACCTTGCAGATATTATCCCGAACCCTCCTAATCTTGGCAACAGCTGGACCCCAAATCATGCTGTACAAAACCCTCAACATTCATATGGCCCGGCCATACCCTAAGAGAGCTGCCGGAGTCGCCATGATCAACGCTATCGGTGGCCTCTCCAACCTCTGGGCCAGCTACCTCTACTACGACGGACCGTGGTATTATGCAGCGTTCGGATGCAGTAAGTATAGTTACAGCTCTTTTATGAAAGCTCGGGGTATTAGACCAAAGCTAACGTCAGGGACCCTAGCGACTGCCTGTGCTGTAGTATTCCTTGTGACCATCACAGGCTACCTGATCTGGGTTAGGCGGATGAACAAGCTCCTCGACGGCAGCGAGGAAGACCAGCGGAAGGTCTTAAATAGCGGCGTGACTCAGCAGCAGATCGACCTTGGTTGGCGTTACCTTGGATATTGATTCACTGCTGGCCGCAGACCAGACTAGTAGCCGCGTAAGGCTGGTATTGTAAAGCATAAGAAGGGAAGGATAGGTGCGAGATAGGTTATGCTTAGTGATAAACTCGAAGCTTCCTGAAAGCCCCGCGTTATAGATAGTACTTGTATTTTGTATCTTATGTTAGGCTGAGGCCGAAGGTGCGTCTGGTGTATCAGAAACGATAAGCCGGGATATTGTAACCAAATCTAAATGGTTATCTACGAGGCTATCTCCGACGTCTCACAGCCTCTCTTTTCCCGGCAGGCTTAAACTAGAGTTCGGTTTGACGTTGCTGCCACCGACGCCCGGCGATGGAGGGCGAAGCTAGTGCGTGGGTGTAGAGCGCCTGGCTTGGTGTGGTATTCTGTTTCCGTTTCCCTTTTGATTTGACGGAGCAGGTACAGTGTTCTGGGCTGCGCCCCTTTCCCCAGGGGTAAGCTCTGGGGGCACCCCCTAGTAATTTTAGAGCGAAGGGCGGCAGAGACGAAGATATGGCATTACAAGTTTGTTTTCCCCTTGATCAGAGGACCCACGCTATACGTTTAGAGGGACTGTTAAGTGTGCTATGTTTTAAGTGTGTCTGTGACTGCCCTGCAGTAGCAACTTACACGAGCGTCCTCCCTGAACCTAGATATTAGACCACCCCTGAGAGGACAGCTACTGCAAGGGAGCTGCAGTCCTCTGATCTGATTGATGGTGATCAGTGAACTATTGCAAGTTAAGGTTCTCCGCGTTCGTGTCTACAGGGCTCTCAAGTACAGTAGTGCCATGTTATATAAGTTCGACTTAATACGTGGGGTTTTGCGATCAATCATTATCCCGTGGTTTGGCTACACTACTCTCACACAGTAGCGGACCGAGTAACTTAACAACTCGGCCACTTGGGACGCTTATTAAAAAGGGGCTATGCTACGAAATATTCTTCCCCGCGTTCACTAAGGCGGTTCCCCTATATCACTGCCCGGCCCCTACCTATAATAATCTTCCTCCGTATTATAAATCTCTTAGCTAGGGGAACTGCGGTCGAGCCTGACAAAGGTCCCCCGAGGCAGCTATACTAAATAAACACGAGGGCAGGATACCATCTTCTAGGCTCGGGATATATTTTACCTCCACAGTGTCCCCGTCGTAGTCGAGGGAGCACTGGTACGGGATTGCTGTATACCTTAAAGCTTTCCACGCTAAACGGCATCTCCCACAGCTTATTACTCACCTTATCCTAAACGGTAAAGGCTATTAAACCTTTATAATATAGAAGAGGAGGAAGCAAAAGCCTAGATCGGGATCTCAAGCCCCTGCATAATAAGTTCCGCTACACACGTCTTCAGCCACAGGGTCGTCGATGAGGATCAAGGCATGGTTGGCAAACCAGCTCATGGTAAAGGCCAGGCCTTGTCTTTGTTTATCTCGCGTTGCACAGGGTTTGCAGGCACGACTCTAAGAACAGAGTGACAATCAGTGCACATATCATGCGGTCATAGAACACGTCTCTCTAATTGGACAATCCACCTGTAGAATACGAGAGAAGACAGGTGCTCTCGGCGAAAGCATTAATAGAACAGGTGTGCCAGTCCTTATACCGCATTTGCTTAGAAATGTCAGGCTCGGGGTTATATCCGGCGATAACAAAGGCCGACGTATATACCTTTATAGCAAGGCCGCGAAGGCCAGCAAAAACGTTCTTTACCATTCGCCTAATTTCTAAGTTTCTGTTAAAGCCTGTCTTCGCCAGTTCGGCGGCGTTGGGTATAATTCATATAAGGATAGGCAGGGCACAGAGCATGTTATACAGAACGGGGTAGCAAAAGATACACCGGGGGCTAGAGCGAGACGCGAGGCCGGGCGTGGCCCGGAAACACAACGGGTGGAGGGCCAGTTCGGGAGGCTCCCCCACCCAGCCAGCCGCCGCGGCCCAGTAGAACAAAAGGGTAAAAGTCCCCTTGATTTTGATTTTCAGTGTGAATACAAACCATGAAAGTGTGGCCTATC